>JAGFMF010011696.1:2994630-3057671 GCA_019455555.1 Galemys pyrenaicus
CCCCGCTCTCTGTGGTGAATCCTCTCACCCCCCACCTCTGGCCTGTACCCCAGTGCTTGTATGCATAAATAAATAAATCTTTAAAAAAAAAAAAAGAAAGAAAATATCACAACAAAATAACTTTGGGCATATATTGTGCATTATCTCATTTCACATGAAAACAAATATACTATCACCCAAATATCACCAACAACCCAAGTAATCAGAGCTTCCTCCATGAATTAAGGCTATAGTCACCAGCAGGATAAATACAAAGTAAAAATAGGTATGTTTTCTGGGTACAATGCATATAATTTAAACAAACACAGGATGCCTGGATGCTAAGAGCAACTGCTTTGGACAAGTCCCTTGCCTCCCACCCCCATCTAGGTCACAGTTTATGTCTATGTAAGTTAATGGGTTAAAAGAAAATAAAGGTATTGAAAATACAACCAAATGACAAGTGTTGCTTTGTAGTTTGCTTATCCCAAGGTAGGAAATCACCTTTTATTTTTAGCACAACATAGAGTCTTAATTTGTGTACCTAATTGGGGGTCTGAATTGATTAAGCATTTAAGTCCTGCGCTGCTTATTCTAGAAAGTCAGAGAAAGGAGACAGAGCTTTTAAGACTCTCCCTAGGAATTGTAATCTCTGCCACAGGAGATACATCTTCATCCTTGCATGCCAGACTTGATTAAACTTGTCCTACAAGAGTTTTCTGATGCCCCTTTTGTTTCACAGTACAAATAAAATGCTGGTTTTGCGATGGAGAAACAGATTAGCAGTAATCAGATTAGAGAAATTATAGAAAAGAACTATAGCTCCTAAATTCCAACATTATATATTAGTTGAATATTTTACGATTTGTAACCGGTCCATTAAATTATAGACGTGAATGAAAATAGGTCATCAGGTGGCATAAAGTATCTCAGCTTTTTAATCTTGCTTTAAGAAAATGCAAAATACTTTCCTGATCATTTTTAGTTAGAGCTAGGTTGATTCATTTTGGATAGTTACACACCATCTTACATTTTAGAAGGTAGAAGATTTCAGAAATACATCCTTTACAAAATTCACTTTCATGGGTACTATTTTGTCCCTTAAAATTTAGCTATTTTCTGAGGTCAAAGAAGTCAAAGACTTAAGGAACAGCTTGCTCATTGAGTTTACTTTTTGATCTTGCTTGTTTGGAATGCAAGCAAGGACTCGGATTACTTTTGAACCGCTCATACCAATTTCACAACCTCCTGCTCTGGCATGTCTAACGAAAGTGGTTTTATTAGATATAAAAAGCTACTCATCCAACTAATCGTCTAAAACTTATTCCTGAAATGTGTTTGGGAATGTTGAATGTGAGCTTAAGATGATTCTATACCCCTTTAAATTTTAAAATTAAAAAAAGCAACATTTGTTTAACCCTTGCTCTCCTTAGAAATGCAGCATTTAGGGACATTTTGAAGAAAAACCTTATTGTTTCTCAATTTAAAGGACTGTTTGAAGGTCATATGCTTCTCAAATATGTATCTGGAAATAATCTCAAGTTTATAAATGAGTTTCAAAAGTAAAAATAGTACAAAGAACATCCATATAAATTTTACCAGACTCATCTATTGTTAGCATTTCACCTCATTTGCCTAATGATTTTCTTTCTCTGTCTCCCGTCTACTCTCCTGAAATGAGGCAGACTGTATTACTGTGGAAGAGGTAAAAACAGCTAAGGGCACTGTTGATGAAAACAAACATGATCTTTCAAAGCAACTGTCCCAGAAGTCTTCACATGAAGTCTAGAGAACTAGAGACATCTCTTTGGTTACCTGCACCTGCTGGGCCTCTGGACTTGGGAGAATCTGGATATTGTGTGTGGGGGTGTGGGGGGTGGGGGTGGGGGGAGGTCTCAATTCATCCAATCAAATGTCCCCATTGCATGTTTTAAGCTGGATTCCTTTTCAGCATCTTTTCTTTGATATAAGGTACCTATCAAGTTTATAGAATTAGCTGTAACAATGCTACTTTTATAATTGTAGTCCATTTTTGTAGCGGCAGGAGGTCAGTCTTTATAATGTTGTCATAGAAGTGTTCTTATTTTCAAGGTAAAACTACCTGAGTCCATCACTTTACTTTTTAAAGTATTTAAAGCTGTAAATAATAGTTAAGCAAAAACAATCTTTAGAATTACTTTTTCCCCTTTATTATTTAAATGCCAACCTTAAAACTATCCTAGAAGTAAAAACTTCTCTTTCTTATGCCCTATTCCAAAATATCACTGGCAAAAGTTTTAGTAGATATGCTATGGCACTCAGATGGGGTTACCATCTCATTTACCATGAACAAGACAGTTGGTGCTAACTGACAGGGATGTGTTCCAGAATCCTATTCTGATGGTATGATTTCCAGGATCATTTCTGTTCCTAAGAAATATAGAGCAGTTTCCCAAAAGGGCAGGTATAAAATATGGGCTTGCTGGCAAGTAGTTTATTTTCGAAAGAGATCCCCAGAGATAGGAATAGGAGTGGGAAGAGTATAAAATAAAGAAAGCAAACCCAATAGTAAATTATCATGTTAATCACCACAGATGGAAACTAGGGATCCATCCTGCTAGATACCTTGGAGGAACATGTAGAAAATATTTATTACCCCTGAAGTTCAGAAGAAGGAAGTTATTTATCTACTGGCTTTCATCAATCATGATTTAAAAAGTAGCCATGTAGGATTTAACTCCCTCCTAAGTCCAGAATTTTTCTAAGTCAAAATAACTGATGATTTTCTAAGGTCCCAGAGAACAGTGGAAAAGGAAGTGAAATGACATTACTCCATAGAGCTGAGGTGAGATGCCATGATTGCACTTGTCCATGATTGCACTTCTAGGCAGTGGATTGACCTAGCAAAACTAAAATAAGGAGGGCTAAAATAAGAATTGTGTAAGACATATTTGATTTAATTACACCTGTCATTTAAACAAGGGGAGAGGCATTGTTATAAAAAAATTAGAATAATATTACTTTACTAACTGAATAAGATCTGTATTAGTTTCCTATAATTGTTTCAAATAACACAAATATATTCTTTAATAATTCTGAAGACAAGAAGCTCAAAATAAGAGTCACTAGACTAAACTCAATGTATCAACACAGCTGGTTAGCTGGTTCCTTCTGGTACCGCTAGAGAAGAATATGTCTCCTTGTTTGTTCCAGCTTTCAGAGGTCAACTCCTATATTTTTGCTGATACTCTGTTAGTGCATGACCAAGGACCCCCACATTTACATACTCTAAAATGATTGTGCTATCCACTGCAAAAAGACAAAAACAGACTCTTAGTGTGAAAAATATTAAATAGAGTTAATGTACACGGAGGAGAGGGAAGGATAGTAGTTTTCAATAAAACACCCCAAATCACCCATCCCATCATTGGTAGATACTCAGTCAAACAGACTTGGCTCAAATTGGGAAGACCTAAAAGGTTGCCACAGTCTAAGGCTACTTCTGAAGGGGAATCATAGGAAATGGGCCAAAGGGACCAGGCATGTTTGGGCTGAAAAGAGCAAAATTAAATTACAAATTAAGATACTGGCTGCCATTCTCAGACTGCCCACATGGTTGTGGCTCTCCCCCACATCTCTTCCAATGCCCCTGCATGTCTCAACTCCGTGTGTCTACTACCATGTCCCCCAATTCTCTGTTATATGTTCAAAGACAAGAAACAAGAACATTTATTTTTTTCACATCTCTCTGCTCCACAAGTATCTTTCAAGTCTTCCCTAGCTTCTGTTGGCAGCTCAGTTTCACCCTCCGTTAGGTGAGCCTAGGTACGTGGAATCTCTACTTTTTGTGGAGACTCCTCTCTGTGACATTCAGCAATGCAGGGCCTCCCTGGTGGTGCAAGGGGTTAAACACCACACTATGGAGCATCCGCAGCCACTGCAACACAAGTTTGATCCTCAGTCATGGAGGAGACCCACATGGCACAGCAGACCTCTCCTGCCTCACCCACTGCTCCCCTCAGCAATGTATTTCAGTCAATCTGTCTTCTTGCTGTTTCCCACTCTGTTTCTGGTGAATCCCCTTACCGCCCCCCCCCCCACATTCCTATGGCCTGTGCCCTAGTTCTTATGTACATACATGAATGACTCTTAAAAAAAAAATCAGCAATGCAGATCTGTGTAAAGAAGGTCATTTAAATAAGGAAAAAGTGAAAATAAAATCTTTTTTTGGTTCTTAATTGATTTAACAGATAATAGTTTGTTCATAATAATATCAGTGTATTCAATGATAATAGCTTATATATAAACGAAATGAGTGGCATCAATAATACCAGGAATGAGAGAGGCAAATTGGATTTTTATTATTATAATATACTTATATGTGAAGTGGTATAGTATTATTTGACAGTGGACTTTGTTGTAAATATGTATTGCAAACTCAAGGATAGCCACTAAAAAAGGTAACCAAATATGTATAATTGATATGCTAAGGAAGGAAAGAAATTAAAAAATTATATTATTTCAATCAATAGGAAAAAAATCAATGAAGTAAAAATATGTTACCTTGCAAAAACCAGTTAAATTAATAAGTCTGTCATCAGCCTAATAGTGAGAGAGAAGAAAATGACACAAGACACTACTATCAGAAGTAAAATAAAAACATTACCACAAATTCCATGGAAATTAAAACAGTAATAAATACTATGAATCACTCTATAAGCACAAATTTATAACCAGATGAAACTGACCAATTCTTTAAAAGACTTTAACTGACAACACACACGAACAGTACTCACACAAAAAGAAATCTAAACAGGCCTATATCCATTAAAGATACTGAATTATTCTAGGGATGAGTATTTTCTTAACAGCAAAACTAGACAAAGGCACTAGGAAAGAAAAGAAAAACAAAACTACAGGTCATTACTTTTCATGAACATAAATGTAAAAATCTTCAATAAAAATTAAAACGTGTATAAAGAAGTATAAACTATAATTAGGTTGAATTTACCCCAGGCTCATGAATGGGTGATAGGCTTTTTTCAAATGCTTTTTTCTGCTTCTGTTCATAAGATCACGTAGTTTTCATTTTAGTCTGTTGATATGAAGGATTGCATTCATTGATTTTTGAATGTTGGTGTAATAGAATGAGTTAGAAATGATTACTTGTATCTGTGAAAGGGAGCATAGGGATTTGTTGTAATTTTTTTCTTAAATGTTTGGTAGATTCAGAAGTGAATTTGTTTGAGCCTGATGCTGTCTATTTTGAAAGGTGGTATTTATTGATTCATAAATCTCTTTACATGTGTTTCTCACATTTTCTATTCCTTAAGTGGGGCAGGATGGTTAATTGGACCCAGAGTTTAGTATTTCCCTTCCACATGAAAGACTATAGGGGAGTGGAGTTGATATTACTTTCCCTAAGTCAATTAGAATCTTATAATGCTTCAATAGGTTAACTCTAGCCAAGTAGTTTCTCTTAGGGTAGGTCTTTGTAAGAACAGATGCTTTGGTGTACCTTAAAAGGTTACATTTTTCTCTCCTCCTGCTGGAAACAATAGGAGATTTTTCTCTGATCTTTACTGTGCAAGAAGCTCCTGGAACTAAAATTTACAAAAGTTGTGGTCTCTTCTATAACAAGGCCCTCCTGTGGTTTTTAACTCTCAGAATTACCCATACTGAGTCTTCAGAATTTCATTAATTATTGTCTCTTCTCTAACTTGGTACTGCTTCCATAGAGGCTTCTACTCCTAGGTGTCTGTCCATTTCATGTGATTCTCTCTGTCTCTATAATTTTTGTCAAAGTGGTTTGCCTGTGACCTCAATTTTCTGACAGATCTAGAAGTTGTTAATGGTCATATTTTTTTATCTGTTGTCGATATAGAGTGGTAACTTCCAATTTCCTTATGCCCAATACTGGAAAGTGGGAAGTACATCTTTCATTTTTCATGAATAGTAACACGTTTGAAGTTGAGTCATTCTACTATCTTATTCCATGTTTGAGAATTCTGCATCTGACAGACTTATACTTTCTGAAAACAGCAATCTAACAGGTGTGAGGTGGTACTCATTGTGGGGTTTATGTGCATTTTCCTAATGGTTAGTGACTTTGAGCACATTCTCATGTATATGTTGATTATTGGTATGTCTTCCTAGGAAATATGTCAGTTTGGTTCTACCCATTTTTAAAATTGAATTATTTGGTTTTGCTATTGAATCGTCTGTGTTTTGTGTGTGTGTTCATTATTAACCTCTTATTAGATATATGACATGTAAATATTTTCTTGATCTTGTTCATCTTTTTGATCATTTTTTTTTTGACAGACAAATATAGAAAGCTTTTTCACCTGAGTTCCTCAGGAAACAGAGCCTGAAGTTAGGGATTTATCTGAGATCGTGTTACTGGGAACTGAAGTACCAGGGAGCAGGAATGAGGGAAAATATGAGAGAAGCAGACAAAAGAAAATACCAATTTCTAGAACATGCTAGGGGGTGATTTGGATGCTACAAAATGTAATTGATTGCTAGTACCACTGCATAATTTGCAGAGCAGTGTAATTTAGGGATGTGGGAGAGGAGAATTATTCACTGATTACACTTTCCTAGTTATGAATCTTTCACCCATGATTGTGTAATTCTCAATAGTGCTGTATGAGCATATAGGATAAATGAAGTTGGTCAGCTTTACCCCCATCGTCCTCTGTGGCTACCACCTGTGGCCTTGATCTTGTATTAACAAGGGTGTGTGGTTATGGGACACACATGCCTGATTATGAACATCTGAGGACACATGATGTGTGTGTGTGTGCATGTGCAAATGTGCATACCTGAGCCTAGAGTCCTCACACAGAGACCATGATGGTGGAACAACTAAGAGAGGAAGAGACCAGGAAACAATGCCAGAAAAAGCTGAGCGAAAAGGATGTATAGATTCACAGGGGTCTCAAGTTGATGTCTGCCTGCTGGCTTTTTTTCTCTGCTTACCATTAAAACCTGTGAAAATAATGCCAAGGCCTCCAAAATTGTCCTTCAAATTTCTAAAACTGACGGTGAACCCATGTGGCATGGGATGGTTGCAAAATAGAGTGCTTAGTTGGGTCTCATTGCTTTTTAAGACTTTCAATCAACAAGGGAGTTTTAGGAGCAAGAACCAAGAAGGTAAAGACACAGATGAGGGATGGAGTTAACCAAATCCTTTTAAAGTCGGTACTCAGAGCAACGGATACAAACAGAAGACAAATGAAGCCAAGAAACTTGATTGGAAGATATCCTTCCCAGGCACAAATATTGATTGTACAGTTTGTTTCTGATTTCACAATTAGGGCCCTCCCCTGCAGCACGAGTTCTATCCCTGCCACTGGCCAGGGAGATGACCCACATGGTGCAACAGACCTCTCCTGCCTTGTCTGCTGCTCCCCTGCCTGTTCTGCTCCCCTCTCTGTCTCTGGTGGATCATCTCTCCGTCCCCATCCCCCTGCACTCTGGCCTGTACCCCAGTTCTTATATGAAAAAAAAAAATGAAATCCTAAAAAAACAAAACAAAAACAGCATTTAAAAAAATAATAATAATTTCACAATTAAAATGTACAAATAATGTTTTGATGACAGCTCACATATAGCATACTCAAACGCTGTATTTAAATATATCTCTTTGCTAATTCAAAAATCTTAGACACACTCATCCAAAAATTGATCATTATTTTTTCACTATCAGTTTTGCTGCTGAATAGACATAATTAATAATTATCATGAATTATAGACTACATGACAGATTTCTTGAATTTATGTCATTTCCATTTAGATGTCTAGCCACCAAACTGTTTTGTTATCTGTATAAAGTTTTGAGGAAAAGTGGTCTGCAAATTTGTTGAACTGAAAGTGCAATGGAATTTAATACCAGTAGTTTATTAGGTGGGTAGTTATGCAAATACTTTGTCATTGCAGAGAAGATATCCAGACACCTCCCAGAAAAAAGCTGTTGATATTTAAATTAATGTCCTTGTTCTCTTTAATCTTTTCCTTTAATTACATACTTTTTGCTGAATATTCAACATTGTAAGAACTTAATCTTTGACAATGAAATTTCTACTTAAAATTTTTACTTTGTAAATATTTCATAGCAGCTTGTTTTCAAAAATACTTAAACAGATTTGCAGACAGTAGGGATTTTACATTCTGGTTGATGATAACATGTAGTTTTGTCAATAGAAAAATCTTAGGATACTATAGCTGATTTTATGTATGACACATGAATTTTTCTGTAGAGCCTACTTGTGAAAAATGGCACATTTACACTTCTTTCCAGGTCACTTAAACCTGGCTGAAACCCCCATCATTCAAGTAGTAGACGACCCAGTACTACTTATGTTGCTCCTCAAGTTTACATGATGTGACTGTAGCAGGAAATTCAGTCTCTTTTGCTATTACAGTCATCACGGTTAGCTCTGTTCCTTCTGCTGTAAAATGCCACTGTTGAATACTAACTCTCCCCCCACCTTTTCTTGGCTTGAAGACTAAGCCCAGAGGCACAGTTATTTGTATGTACAAGGCGTGGTTCTGAAAAGCCATCTGAATCTTTCATGTGCTTTAGCCTGACCCTCTCCCGGTTATCCAACCAGTTCTGTGGAGGAGTAAAACATATATTCCTGTCATCTCTAAGTCCAGACACTTCCGTAACAATACCCACAGAAAATCTAAGTCTCCTTCCATGGCAGCTGTATCTCTTTTACTGCCCAAATACTTGTCTTTTTTTCCTTCCTCCTTTGGGTAAAATTTCAGTTTAATTTCTCCCTCAGTGACCTGAAAAGGTTTTTTCTTCAACAATTAAAATTCAGAGGTTATTAATTTTCCCTAAGGAGTAGGAAAGAGTCAGACATTATAATTTTAATGCAAGTCTTAATACAAAAGTAAGTCTATATCTTCCTCATAAAAATGTTAGCCAAGTTTAATGCTCAATTACAGTAATATTGTTAACTTGGGATTTCCATAACGTTATTCTTCCCCGAGCTTCAGTCCCTTTCCTCATATTTTAATGTTATCTGTACTGTGTAATGTGTCCTTTATTATAAGAAATTACCAATCTCTTCTATAATAGTGTGGAATGCAGGGGAGGAAGGATTGCTTAAATACAATTTTTTAAAAACAATAGTTTTACCTATTTTGAGAGATTTCTCTTAAAGGGAGATTTTGATCAAGTCTTAAAATGTAAATAATCACCCTGTCCATTTTCTACTTGGTAATTTTTGGTTTCCATATTTAGTATGCACTGACACATCATATTTTGCATGTACATGAAATGAGTGCATGGTAATGAACTAAGACTAATGGAGCATTTTCCATATTGGGACAGGGTCATTTGAAGTGGTAAGGGGAATTTTTAATTTCATGGAGTATTCAAGTTTTTGTTCATTAGAGGTGAATTTTCTTTTGATAAAATTTAAATTCCTATGTAAGATTTTTGGAACCAAAAGTCAGTATCAAAGAAACAGTCTGTGACCAGAGCATATAGATCATAGATGCAGATACAGAAAATTAGTAGAAAAGCTAAAGCATCCACATAGTTATCATTGCCATAATATATCTCATAGGCATAGCAACTAATATCAGGGATTGTAGGGGGGAAAGAAGACTTCTATGAAAATACATTTCTTCTAGGAAAAAACTTGAGATACTGGCTTCATAGACAAATATATTGCAGTATAAGCTGATTTTATACACTTATCCGTCTTTACCTTTGGTCCCCTTATAAATATGAAAATAAGAAAATTACATAAATTATCCAAGGTTATGTAAGAGATGATTGATGGAATAAGGATTTAGCCTAGAACATTTCTACTGTAAAAAGTGTCCTTTCCATTTTAAAAAGAGTATATTTCATTAGTATTGATATTAATGCTTCGTCCTTATAAATATTGTAGTTTGAATGGTATTGAGAAGAACGAGAAGAACCTAACTCCTAACTTCAACTCTGGCTTATTTATAAATACATGATCTTATTTCCCACTGGATCTGTGTTTATCCCATTATTGAGATAATGTTATTTCTAAGTACCTGATTCATCAAATAGAATTAAAGGAAGTAAGGATAAAAAGCATGAGGAAAACACAAAAATCTAAGAAAAAAAATGACACAATTTATCAAAGGGGTAAAATATATTACAAAGAGGATTTTTTTTTAATCAGTCACTACAATTTAGACGGCTACATTTTTATAGTCAAAATATGACTTCAGTAGTAATTCAATTAAAAATTATTCATTCCTTTAACTTTTAAAATTTTAACTTAAAATAACAAAACTTGAATTGAATCAATTCCGAATATTTGAGCTTTTCAGTTTGGTTTTGTTCACTTGCAGTTTCCATCTGTAATAGAAATATACACTGCCAAAGCAAGCCTAGGAAGGCAGCCTGCATAGGTTTCCCATCTGGAATCCCTGACTCTGGGCCAGCAATCTCCTGGGAGATATTGTGTTGGACCAAGGCCAGATTTAGAGTTGCTATTTTGAGTATTTAATATTAGCATGAAATCAATAGGCAATGAAGTAAGGTGTAGAACATACACAGAGAAAACATGTGGATAAGTACAAGTACTTCTCCAGTAGATAAGTATTAGTGACCAAGAGCACAGCTTTTGGAGTCAGGGGGTATTCACATCTGAAGAGGTGGTGGTGAATATAGCTGGTAACATGCATCTGAAGAGGTGTGACCCTATATCCCTAATTCATATAAAGTCTTTTAAACCAAAGTTAGTTTAATAAAAGTTTGAAAAGGGACACCCTGGTGATGTAGGAGTTAAGTGTCAGTGCTATCACACAATCAGCACTGCAGCCTCTCCTGTCTCTCCCACTGCTCTCAACAGTATATTTCAGTAGATCCACTTTTTCTGCTCCTCACTCTTGTCTCTGGTGAATCCTCTCACCCCTACCCACAACCTCTGGTCTATGCCCCAGTTCTTCTATGCATAAATAAATAAATGAGTCTTCCTTTAAAAAAAGTTAATAAAATTTAAAAGATTAAAGTGGCCAGTAATGCTTTTGTAGGTGTGCTATGAAAATTGTATGAGTTAACAGAGAACATTATGTCATAATTTTATTAATAAAATACTTAAAGGGACTCATATAAATACCTGATGCCTATGTGTTCAATGAGATTTTTCTAAAAGCATTAATATAAAATACACTACAATATGGTGTGAGAGACACAATGTGATTAAAAAAATGAAAGCTAGAAATTTAATTCTTTTGGGAAGATGAGTTATGTCAATCAGGGGATATGCCTTTGAGTTGAACTTTGGAGAATAGGTTAGAATCCAATAGAAAGAGACAAGATAGTCCATGATGAGGAAAAAGTGTGAGTACTTCAGTGTGCATGGGATGTTTTATTTATGAAATAGTGATGTGTCTTATATGGTGGGGCTCACAGGATGCAAGAGAACATTTTCAAATAATGTAGTGTGATGTTACTTTGGACATATGAGTTGAGGCAATAGATGGAAAGATCTTACCGACCAAACTAAAATATTAAAACTGTATTGTCCTAATAATTTTCTGAGCAGATAACTAGTATAACTAGTAATTTTTTTAATGAAAACAACCAAGTGCAATGTTAAGCATGGTTTAGAAGGGAAAGAATTAATGAGTGATGATGAAGTTAGCAGAGTTAAAGATAATGATAGCTTTTTGCCTGAATGACTAAGAGAATATTTATTCCATTAACTGAGCTAAGGAAAATGCTGTACATGTTGGGAATAATCAGTAAAGGAAGTCTGGCCTTTAGTGCTGTCAATCCTGTATGTTTCTATCATTCTAATTTTGGCATGCAGATGGTGCCCGTTATTATTATTGTTGTTTAACATTTACTGAGTGTCAACAGTGAGCTAAGCCTGGTGTGGAACATTGGATAGACACGCATATCTCCACATTCCCACTCCCACCTCCGTCTGGTCCCTTCACTCGTTATTGTCATATTTTCTGGGCACTTGTATGTTAGTCACTGACTTGCTATTTGCTTAATAATTACCAGTTACATGATAAATAATGAAAAGATTGGAATGTTTTGAAAAAACATTCCCACAATTTATGGAAAACTGGTTCAATATATTGTCTAAAAATGCACTTAAATAGGGTTGTATGCCTTATCTGTATTTAGTACTATGCAACTTAGTTTATTTAGTCTTTTTGACCTTAAAACAAATATAAAGTTTTTTTTTTGCTTTAAAATACATGAAATTGCAGGAAAAGTCTAAAATTCACATTAAAAATATCAGTGCTTTATGCATACACACACAGGTTGTTTTGTTTTTGTTTCTTTTTCAATTTTTTTTAAGATTTATTTATTTATGCATACAAGAGCTGGAGTATAGACCAGAATCGCGGGAGGTGAGAGGATTTACCAGAGACAGAGTGGGGAGCAGAATAGGCAGATCAATCAAAATACACTGCTGAGGGGAGCAGTGGGTGAGACAGGAGAAGTCTGCTGCCCATGTGGGTCCCCTCTCTGGCGGAGGATCGAACTCATGCTGCTGTGCCATGGATGCTTCACAGTGCAGCGTTTTACATGCTGCGCCATCAGGGAGGCACACACACACACACAGTATTTTTTAATGAAAGATAAAGATCATTATAAATTTAATATCTCTTTTGCTCTCCACCTTGTACTAATTACCTCTTACCCATCTCTTAAAGAAATGTCCATCATGAAAATTATTGATACATTTGATACAGCCAATGTTTTCTTCCAGCCAATGTTTCCTATTAAGATGTGTGAAGATTTACAGAATATAAGGTTTTTGTATCTCAAATTTGTATTTAAATAATGTTACTCTATGCATTTATCTCTAAGAACTTCACTCAACATTTTATTCATGATCTATTTAATTAAGCTCATTTATGCCTTAATGTTAAATCTCTAAAATCAAGAATGAATGCAATTTTTTTTAATCTATTGATGGACATTTTGACTGGTTCTAATTTTTGCTATTGCAGGTATTAATTAAATAGATGTGTGAAAGATGTGGTATGTGTATGTATGTATAAATGTGTGTGTGTATGTTTTCTCTAGTACTTGAAATTCTAGTTGCTGGGTGGGCCTTTCAATATACATGCTTACTCATATTTTCAGTTTTCATCAGTATTGCACAAATTACTCTGTGATATGATGGTACTTTCATATTCCTGAACCAGTGTATGAGATAGTTGATTTTACACAGTTTTAAACATGATTTCATATTGTTACCTTTTTACAAAATTTTGCTTCTTATTGTTGTGAAATAAAACTACCATTACTCTGATGTGTATTTCCCTTATTATTAGTGAGAATGAGCATCTTTCCATACACTTAAGGGTTATTCAATTGTCCCTACTAGTGAGTTCCTTTTATACACATTTTGCTTATCTTTCTATTGAGTTGCTTTTCTGTAAATTCTAATTGCTGAATTGATAATTAGTTGACATATCACAAAGTGAATATATTTAAAGTATACAATTTGAGCAATTTTGATGTATTTATGTATGGCACCATCAACATTATCAAGATGATTGGCAGAAGCTTTTAATTCTCAATACTAATTTTATTACATATTTTGTAATATCTGCTTCCATGCTCTGGTTAATCATTCACCTTATTATAACATCATTTGTCATATTTTTTTAAAAAATTAATGTAGTTATTTTGTTTTATCCAATGGTAAAATTGAGCATGTTGGTGGGTTCTCCAAACAGCATGTTTTATTGCCAACTGTATGGCCCTGTTGTTGTTTTGTGATCAGATATAGTTGATATTTAAATAGTATCATAAAAAATTACCTCATCACAACTCATTATATATATGCTCTCAACTCAAGCATTCATAGATATGATTTCATGTCTGTTTTACTTTTACTCTTTATTTTAAGTTGAGGTAATGTTGTTTTACAATACTTTATATGACTCAGTGGAATGGGTTCATACTTCAGATGTATGTTACCACACTGTAACAACCAAGATCGCTTTCCCCTATTTCCCTACAACCACTCTCCCTTTCTGGTAGCCTTAATTCTGCATTTATATTTCTGGAGTTTGTTTTGGTTTAGCTTTGTCTGTTCCTTTGTTTTGTTTCTCTATATTCCACAATGACTGAAATCACCTACTACTGTATTTTCTCCTTCTAACTTTACTGAGCATATCCGTCTCCAGTTTTATTCATGCTGTCTTAAGTGGAAATATTTCATCTCTTTTTATGGCTGAACAGTATCCTATGAAAGTATGTATATACCACATCTTTTTATCCACTCCCCTGTTGTTACGCACTTAGGTTGTTTTCATAACTTGACTATTGTACCTAGGATTGAAATGAACATAGGAGCACATGAATTACTTCAAATTAGTGTTTTGACATTCTCTGAATGTCACCAAGGAGTGAAATTGCCTAATCATATGGTAGGTCTATTTTTAATGTTTTGAGGAACCTGTCTTACATAGAGATGAGCAGTATACAGTCTCACCAACAGTAGATGAGAGTTCCTTTTTCCTTATACCCTTAACAACATTTGTTTCCATGTCACTGATGTTTTGTTTGGTTTTTGTTTAGATGTGAGTCATTTTCATGGGAGAGAGGAAATATCTCATTGTGGATTTGATTTACATTTCCATGGGAAGTGATGATGAAATCTTTTCCACACGCCTGTTGGCCATGTGTATGTTTTCTATGAAGTGTTTGTTGAGCTGTTCTGCCTATTTTTTAATTAGATTTTTTGTGTTCTTGTTGTATTGTACTAGTTCTTTGTAAATCTTGGATATTAGGCCCTTGTTGAATGTATGATGTGCAAATATTTTCTCCATTAGGTAGGATTTTTTTATTTTAATGATAGGTTCTTTCACTGTGCAGACATTTTTTAGATTAATACAGTCCCATTAGTTATTTTTGATTTTGTTTTCTGATTCTTGGAGCCCCAAAGTCATCATTATAGTCAATATTTTCATTTTTTCTATTATATTAATGTTACTGGTCTTATATACATCTTTTAATCCATTATGAGGGAATTTGTGTATATGGTTTAAGAAAAAGGTGTAGTTTCATTTGTCTGCTTGTAAAAACTGGAAAGAAATTGGTAACATTAATAGGGTTAAATCATGAAAACTGATTTGTTTGTGTCCTCAGGAATCCTGCAACATAAATGAACTCACTTTATTATTCTAGCTTTTTGAAAATACAGTCCTTGACATTTTTAATGCAAACATCATATCATATGCAAATAGGGACTATTTCTTGTTTGTATTTATTTTCTTTATCTCACTTTATTGCTCTTACTAGGACTTCCAGTTTAGTAAGAGCAGCTAGAGCAGGCATCTTTCCCTTATTACAAGCTCACAGGGAAAAAAATCAACCTTTCACCCTTAGGCATGATGATAGTTGGATGTTTTAGCAGATGCTCTGGTAGGAAGGTAATTCCTTTCTATTGTTAATATGTTTAGAGTTTAATAATGAATTATATTTGGATGTTATAGAATGCTGTTGTAACAAATCACCACAAACTTGGTGGGTTCGAACAACAGAAATTTATTCTCACAGTCCTGAAATCCAGAAGTCTAAAATCAAGATTTTGGAAGGATCAGCTCCTTCTGGAGTCTCTGAAGAGGCATCGGTTCCATGCATCACTCCTAATGTCTGATAATTTCACCAGTCCTTGGTGTTCATTTCTTTTGTAGATGCATCACTCCAGTCTCTATCTACTCTTCATATGACATTCCCTCTGTGTTTCTCTGTCCCTTATGTATAAAAATACTAACCATTTAGGGTATATACAAAGGAAAGAGGAATTCTCCCATTTCCTGAATGGAATGCAGTGTTGCTTCTATGCTTTAGTATTAGCTAATGAGAACAATATCCCAACCTTTGGGTAGTCCTGCTGTCGTGCTCAGTGCCTCTAGTGCTGATAATTACTTGCAGGCTACTCTGTATAGTAACAAATGATGGTGCAACTGGTAGAATGAGATGGTGGCAGCTCTTGGAATTTATGTAAAAATGTTCTACCAGAAATACTTAAAATTTGAATTACTATATGATCCAGCAATCTGAGTCTGGAGATGTATTCTAAGTAAATAAAATCACTATATCAAAGAGATATTTTCACCCCTTATTCAAATGAAGAAGAAAAGAAACGAAAATGTGATGTCAACACATTCTTATTTTATGATGATGGGTATATTAACTCAATATGCATATTAGAAAATCATGTAATTTAGTCTTAGACAACACCAAAAATAGACATAATTAGATTTAAGCATTTTTCCCTGAAACTACCTTTATACAATTAGGAAAGTAAAATAGCATGAAGTTTTCCTTATTTAATTTTTTTTTTATGCATACAAGAACTGGAGTACAGGCCAGAGGTACAGGAGGTGAGAGGATTCGCTAGAGACAGAGTAGGGAAGAGAACAGGCAGATGGAATAAAACACACTGCTGAGGAGAGCAGCAAGCACTGCAGGAGAGGTCTGCTGCGCCATGTGGATCACCAGTCTGGCAGGTGGCAGGGATGGGACTCGTGCTGCAGTGGTGGCGGTTTGCCTCATAGCACGTGGCTTAACCCACTGCGCCACCAGAAAGGGCCCAGTTTTCCTTATTTTTTTTAAAAGATCCTCCCACTACTATCTACATCCTTAAAAAGAAAATCACTGCAATTGCAAAAACAACTTTAAGACATTCTAGAACTGAATTTTGATTAGGAAGTCATTCATATACAATGCCCTTTTAAGATTTTCTGTAACTACTTTTCTTGGAAATTGAGTTACTTTGTTTTTAAATTGATTGATCATTTCAGGTAGTTCTCAGAAACCTGTATATCTAGTCTCCTCACCTGAACACCTCTGAAAGTTTCTCTCATTTGACAGCAACATATTTTATTAAGCTACCTCCTCTCTCAAGTTCTTGGCTAGTCACTCCAAAGCTAAAGTGTTATGTCTGTAAGCTTTTCCCCAGACTACTATGTCAATGTCTATCTTCTGGGCCAAATTCCAAGTATGCCTGTATATGTATGTATAATTATATGTTTATATATAGAGAGAGACTTAAAACATTATTCAGAGATTAAACCACCATGCTCATTAAAGTTAAAAATAATATCTACTAGGGAAAAATGATTCTAAAACCTATATTGAAGTTAGAAACCTATATTGAAGTTGAAAACCTATATTCTTTTTTTTAAAAAAGATTTATTTACTTATGCATACAAGCACTAGGGTACAGGCCTAGATGTGTGGGGAGGTGAGAAGACCCACCAGAGACAAAGCGGGGAACAGAACAGGCAGATCGACCAAAACACACTGCTGAGGGGAGCAGAGGGCAAGGCAGGAGAGGCCCACTTAATTTATTAATTAAACTTAAATTATTAATATGCATTTCAATTTATATATTTATTTTGTGTAACATAAATCTAATATAAAACATTTAAATTATATATGGAATCATTGTACCTACACAATTCATATTTTATAGCTGGCACATGCATCAGTATTTATTTCTTGTCAAAACAGGGAAATGTTGTCCAAATCTAGCTCAACTGTTTTTATTTCACTTATTGATACTTGCACATTCTAGCAACATACTTTATTTCCTGTTTACTGATCAGTAAAGAGTCGAAGGAATTATGAATTGTCAATCTTTCCTTGTATGTCATTATTTTTATTGTAATTGACTAAAACAGGTAAGCTACATGAGTAAGAAAGGATGTGATAGGGTTTCATGGTCATTCATGTTTCTTAGAGCACAGCTTATTTTTTCTTCATTCAAAGCAAGTTTTGGTTTGATAAGATAGCATGGTTTCTTGGAGTCATCCATGCCACACTTATTCCATTGTAAACATAGCATGTTTATCACATACACATTTTGAGGATTGTTGAATTCCCACATATCTTGGGTTCACCAGAATTCTGTGCTTGTAGATTATCACCAAAATCTTATGTCAATGTATATTGTATATGGTCCATTGTTCCACTAGGAAATCATAGTTCAAAGGTCATAGATCAAATTATTAAAACTTCCATAAAAGTGAAAATAGAGCATTAAACTAAATATTGGACTTCTGAGCTTGGGCTGCACTGGCTTTTGGCTGCATGCTTTTGAAGCCATTCCTGTAATTATCATTTGTTAAATGCCTCATATACCCAGAGCCTTACATGCATTTTCTTGTTCAGTCATGACAAGATTACTATTCTAAATTTATAAAGAATAAAATGAATATTTAAGGTTACTCAATTTACTTTGTATAGCCCCAGGTCTACAAACAAATTCAATTAAAGAGTCATATATCAAGCGCTAACATAATTTGAACTTGATAGTTTTAAGAAACCCTTTAACATTATTATAATATACAATAAAAAATAATGTAATTGATTTTATTGCATTGCTTATAAAAATCAGATTTTTAAAAATTATACTATAAGCAGTCCTTACTATGTGTGTCACTATGTTAACTGAAATTTGGGAATGTTAGTGTGTTATGATGAAACAATGACCATAGGATTGTACAAAGCAAATATTTTGCATAACAGTTTATCTGGAAAATATACTGATTTGACAGGTCCTCTCTTTTATCTACATCTAGAAATTCTAGATAGCATCTAAAAATCCTTTTGATATAAAGTTGAAATCAATAATAAAGTGTAAAATCCCCAGAGTCAGAAATTGAAGAAAAAAGTCCCTAAAGGAACTTTAGGTAAAAATGACCTTACACAATAGTGATATATTAGGTATTCAAAATTAAATATTGGTCTAGAATTGGTGGTCCAAGAAATTGCTTTCAGTGGGAAAAATGCATATATTTGAAATTCAAGATGGAAAAACTGGTAACTGAACCCATTTCAACTAATTCTAAAATAGGTTTAGCTATCTGTATCAGTAAATATAACATTTACTGAAAACATAGTATTTAGCTACTAAAAGCAATAGTGACTAAAAGAGTAAATGTAATATTTGGTGAGATTTCAATATATGGAGAATTAAAATGATGATATTTAATGTGTTTGAGGGAAATGAAAATTATGGGTTCTAAAGGTTATTGTTTATAGGTAGAAAAGTTAAAATATCTATTAATATTAGACTTTATTAAGGATGTTCACTAAATTCTCTAGGAAAAAAATCAAAATTAGAAGAGTACAAGATGCAACTTCCAAGTAAAAAGAAAAAGAAATATCTTAAAATATTTTATGGTTTTGGATAAGGAAAACTAGATGAAATCAAATATAGAAAAAGTAGCAACAGGTGACATTGTATATTTAATTAAAATATATAAGCAATTCCATTATATGCAAAATGAGTAAGTACCTTCTTTACCACACAAAGGTTATTAAGACTAGCTGCAAAACTAAGCGTGACATATGCCACTTCAAATAAAAAGTAAACTTGAATTTAGACCTCAAAAAAATCACTTCACATGTAGAACTGATGTTAAAGAAACAGAAGAGATAAAAAACAAGTTAGGATGCACAGATGACAGAATTAAGAAGGCAAAACCTAGACTTAATACGATGGCTGAACAGTGAGCATAGGGAGAATTTGGAAAGAAAGAATCTTTGAAAACAGCTGAGCATCTTTCAGAATTGAAGAATAACTTGATGAGATTTCATACTGACACAGGATACCAAAGTCCTATGATGCCTGTGCTTAAAAGAGCATATTATGTGGGGTCACTAAGAGCTGCAGAGCTAAATTCTAATCAACAGAATCTTTTATTTTTTTTCTCAAAGGTCAGAAGCTTCCACTAAGTATGTTTGTTTAAGCAGAAAGAGGTTATCAAACCTAGGCTTTCAAAGGGTAGTCTTGTGGGAGTGTGTAGGATATATTAGAAGGAACCACTAAAAGTAAGGAGAACATTTGGAAAGCCAATCAAATATTCCAGATGAAGAGAAACATGCCTTTGCCTCTTTGATATTTTAATTACATCTTACAGTGTTGTGTGTCATGTGTAAATGGGAAAGGTAATAACATATATATGACATTGATTTTAAATTCATAGCATTATTCTAATTTAAAAACTAACCCTTGAAAGTTAACTATAGAACTGAAGCATCCAGAGTGGTGGGAAATGGGGGGTGGGGGGAGGCGTGAGGACAGCAAGGGAAGACAGCATGTGGACTATGGGCTATTTGATGGTGGGTGCACTACAGTGACAATACCAAATGGGGGATACTAACATTACCTCAATTAAAATAAATTTTAAAAATAAATATAAGAAAAATGTTAATATTTTTTAACTATATGGTCATAGGAAAGTTATTTTAAAGTTTGAGTAACTATATATACATTTTCTCATTTTACCTCCTTAAAATGCATGATTACTGTGCAGATTAAATGAAATTAATAATTCAACAGTATTGCATATGTAACATTCCAATTACAGTGCTTAGTATATAGAGACAATAATTGCTGTTGAAGAATGGCATGAGAGACTAAAGTGACAACCATATTTTCCCATTTGATTTAAACCTTCCCAGCTTTGTTGTCAAGTAATAGCAATGCAGCCTCAGGCATGGATGAGAGTTGAGCATGCTAAAACATCTTTTATGTGATGTAGACATCTATATTGCTCTCTTCCTTATTTTGATAAAGATCTATAAAGGATGTTTTTTCTCCTCTTATACAATAGAAATAATATGTTGCATATATTTAGTAAAATACTATTTGCAATTTTGATGTCATTTTTACAAAATTTTGATCTCTTAGTTAACATTAAATCTAACTTGAGTTAAAAAATTTGCAGTTCTCAGTTCGCATAAATAGGAGCAAAATAACCAGAGCTTAAGATAAAAGACTTCTCTCTATGATACTGAACACACAGGAGCTCGCCTTAGTGCTGGGCCTGACTGTCACATTGGCTGGACAGGTCTCTTGAGCAAAAACAAATTAGATTTTCTCTTTATATTGCTAAACACCTTGAACAGGGATTACTTGATTGATGTAAGATCACAATTTTATCTTGACATTAGATAGAATTTTCTAAAGACTAAAGCTGCCAGACAAAAGAATGGGCTGTGTTAGAATCTAATGACTTCCCTGCCAATATTCTCTGCTTCTGTGTAATCTGTTTCATTTTCAAGAGGAGACTGGAGGAAGTATCAACCAGCTCAGAGGAGATTGCTTTTTAGTCCTTCAATCCTCAGCAAAACCCTTTTCCCTTTTCCCCTTACAAGTGCAATTTGACAATACTGACAATTGGAGAATTATAAAAGGAAAAAAAATTGCACATTAATTAGATTTCAATGGGACATTATATGGGCTTTCATGTTTATTTATCGTATACTTATAACAACCCTTAAGAATATAATTTTCCAATTAATTAATGACTATACATATGTCCATGATGTTTTGTTATTTATGAAAAATGTAAAATATAATGTAGGGCGTGTTGCCAATTATAGGAGACAGTGAATCTCCATCTATTCAGTTGTATGTATGAGCTATACATGAATACACATATAAATGTCACATGCACATAAATATGAACCAAAAATACTCAAGACCTTTGTGGAGGTATCTGAGTAACAGATTATGAAAACTTATGAATTTTTTTATTAAACTCTCCTGTATTTTTAAATTATTAATAATGATTGTCATTACTTTCACAGTCAGAAAACAATGCTGTAACATTTATATAGTTTTTAGAAAATCTATAACTCAAGATGACAGAGAGGTATAGCAGAATTTGGCAATGTGTCCTAACATAGAAGGGAGTTCATTCTTATATAAGTCCAAAATTTTGAGTTGGTCTTCGTTCCACTTTTTTCCAAGCAAGTTTTACTGCCATTGATTAGAGGACAGGAGAAAAAAGAATGGTCCATTTGCTTAATGATGACAAATGGCAGCTTTGCTCCTTACCTGGTGGGCTATGGTAACCTGGGGCTGTCTTTTGTGTGTGCCCATGGGCAGCCGGCAGGAGCCCAGCACTGGAAATGGGACCTGGCTAGGCTCCAGTTTGGCGTGTGTCTAACATTGTTTGGGGAACACTTTGTACCCGCTAAGGCACACTCCTCTCCCAGGGACTAGAACTAAGAAAACAAAAGCTCCTGGTGCCAAGGCTACTGGCCTTATCTGTAAATCACTTATTCTTTTTTCTTGTCTCCTCAAGGGTGCTTTGACCTTAACTCAGAGCTTAAGCAGGCACAACTCATCAATTTTTCACTGACAAGTTAAGAGACCAAGTGGATTTAGCTTCTCTGATTGCTGAAATGGTGTCACATCTCCTATTTGAGTAAGTTTTGACCAATTGGTGACAAGAACTAGCCAGAATATGTTTGTATGGGTGGGTGTGCACACGAATTTATAATCATCCATATGTAATCAATCAAAAATGTAAATGCCTATGAAACTTAGTTTTAGTTCTGGATTATAAGAAGTCATCACCTCAACAACATCATCTGGTTTAATCCTTTCTCTATGCATATAAAAGAATTTGAAACAAAGTGAAAAAGAGAAAAATAGTACTGTGTTCCTAATTTTCATCTTTGGTGGAGAGGACCATTAGTGTATTTCTAGATCTACCTACATGTTTATAGAGGTGAACATGAGAACCACAAAGTCTTGAGAGAATCTCTAAGGTCAGAATGTTAATTCACTACAGAATTAGATAGAAAACTTCATCTCTCAACTTTAACCAGTACTCTTCACACCAAATCTTTCAGGGCTGAATAACATAGTATCTATGTAGCATTCAAAAAAATGTAATTCTTATATCTGTCATTATAATAATAATAATATTCTATGAAAAATGCCTGGAAATATTAGTGATTTTCTTTGTGGCATGATATTGTGTGATTTTATTATCTTTGATGTTAACTGCATTTTTAAAAAAGTTATTTAAATATTTGCTACCTTGATATTTATAACATATATTATCCACTATGTTATGAATGCTCTGCTAAGCATGTCACATCAGATTTTGTCATTTAATTCTGTTTCTAGACCCAAAGGCTAAAAAGACAATCAGTAGACTCAGAGACAAGTTGACAGTTTCTATGTGCCAAATTTTGTCATTTAATTCTCATAATCCATCTCAATAACAGATTCTTTTAAATGTGTCTTGAATATAACAGAATCAAAAGTAACAGCGCCCAGATGTTATTCTACAAAGACATCCTTTATCCTTCTAGAATTCTCTTTCAGATGCCTGACTGACTTCAAGCCCTATACTATCCTGGTAACCACGAATGATTCCAGACAGGGCTCATACTTTAATGCTTTCCTAAGAAGCTACTAAACAATCTGAAGAGGAGCGTTTGTGAATGAGTCTAGACGGCATCCAGGTCACTGATCAGGAACATTTCCCCAGCAGGGTCAATAGACAGGCAGCTGAGTTGGTTGGCTACTTTTAAAATCTGTCCAAATAAACAACAACAAAAAATGATCAATTATATCTGAAGCTATTAAACAGTCAAGACCTTGAAATGAATAATTAAAGCAGAGGCATTTTGTGGTATGTTTCAAAATTCCTTTTATTTATTAAGATCCAACTTGGCTTGCTCTCTGACACAGGGCCCAGGGTTGAAATTTAAACAACAGTAGAAATTCACTGTGCTTTAAAGGACTCAGGGTGTGCAGACATCATTAATAAGTAACTCTGTAGACTGGGTGTGGCTCAGACAGACCTTTACAAGTAACTGTCTTAGTGCTGTCCAGGATAGGAAAGGCCAGGACTCCCTGTCTTTGGTCATGCAGTGGGGACTTAATCTGTCTAACAATAGATGTAGTTGTTCAATCCATTACTTGAATTAAAAATCCAGATACCACTAATGAATACCTTTGGGGTGTTTAACAAGATTCATGGACACTTTCAGAAAAGAGATTTATTTCTCTTCCAGGATCTGCAGCTCTGGATTTTAGGAAGCTCAAACCTGAAAGCAAATTTAAGGCACCATCTTGTCTCTTGACTTCCTGATTGTCTTTTTAGTCTTTGGGTCAGAAAAAAAATGTTCAGAGGAAGATATAGGTAGGTATTGAGAAATCAAAAACAAAGAAGCAGTTGTTCTCCACCTACCACATTCTGATGGTGTTTCCCCAGGTTGGAGCCAGCTCAGTAGGTGTTTGCCCACATCCCCTTCTAGGGGCTCACTCAAGACCCAAGTGAGGAATGTTGCCGGTCTACCCTAGAGTTCTCTTCACCTACTCTCTGAAGAGTCTGTGTTCCCTTCAGATCTTGAGAAGTCTTCAGAGTTCAACAGAATTCCCCTCTGTCTCCAAAGAGCTCAAGTGTTAGCTCAGAGTCAGCAGTCATTGCTGTAATTGCTGTCTAAAGGCAGAAGTTTTAAGGTATCCTGATTCAGAATCTCATTTGAGGGTTCCCTAGGCTCTCTGAGGTAGTCTGGAGAAAGTAGGAGAAAACTCTTCACTCTTCTGGATTGTTTATCAATCCTTCCATCCTTTACTGGCTTGCTTGGGTTCCAGGCATCATCACTCTGACTAGCCTCCCTAACAATGACTAAGAGATTTTCATTGTCTGCCTGGGTCTCAATCCCCGACTACTGCCCGTCATCATACTTAATCACCCCCCTGGCTTATTTTCTTCTTTAACTCTGACACACCACAATCCTATGTGGGTGGCTGGCATTGGCCTGAGTCTGGACCCAGATTTTGGTCTTACTGCCCTCACTTTATTATGTGAAGCTGGGCATCTCCTCCTTGCCTGTTTCTGTTTTCTGGACATCCAAGCACCCTCCCTCTTTCTTTCTCCCTGATGGAACATCTGACCCCTGTTTTTGATTTATGTTTATAAATGAGGTAATATCTATGTGCCATCAGATATTATATTTTTATGGTATTGATTTTCAATAATTAGAATCACTCTTTGAAGTGAATATCAAGGAGATTTATGAAGTCAGGACAGCACCTGTTACTGTGAAAATAAAGCAAACACCCTCTGCAAGTACAGTATACCTGAGTCCCCATCCAGTGTCATCATGATATCTGTAAGAAATTTTTATTGTTTCCACACTGGTTATGTTTTCTCATCTAAAAAGAAACAATTGTATTCACCATTTCTGCAGTCCTAAACACAGCTTCCCTACAATTTCTTTTTTCAATAAGGCAAAATATCCATAGCAAGCAATCTTAAATGAGGATGAGCATCTAGGCAAACTCTGCAATTACAACCTTGAAAATAGGATGAGGAGCTGTCTCTGCTGTGCCGTGTGGGTCCTGCCTGTAATTCCATTGGGTGAGAGCAGAGGACAAGGTGACTACATGTGTGGCCATTTACCATACAGTTTTTGACTAATGTTTTGAGGAGCCTCCTCTTTCTAGGGAGGAAAAATCTCCTTCGCTGAGTCCTGCTAGCCCTTGTTGACCATTTCTGCCAGAAGAATGAGAATATTATTCTTAGAGGAATGGATTTCTATTTTTTCCCAGACAATATAGGAACATATGCATCATCTTTATACTCCATTTTTCTCAGCCTATCGAGACATTGCTGTTTTAACCCCTGCTTGAAAAAGTATCAGAGTTCAGATTCAACTATCCTGAAAGATGTGTTCCAGATTCAATAGTTAACCATTACTACTACTATCGTTCATGTGTTTCGTCTTTTACTGATAGTGTCACATTTGTTATCTTGTTTTATTATCCAATGCAGGTGGGAGAGAACATCAATCACCGATGAGGAAACTGAGACTCACAAAATGAAGACATTTTATCAAATTTTCACAGATAAATCCAGGTAATTTCACTACAATGAGTGCTTTTTTCTCAGCCTCCTATATGAATTGTATATTGTTTTATGTTAGTCCTGACTTCGGAGTGCTATCAGCACCCAGTATTTGTTCACCATATATGGTGGATCAATATAGTGCAATCTATAATGCACACAAAACACAATAAGGATTTCCCACATCTCTCTGTGTAATACAAGTCATTCAGATGAATATAGCTTATAACAGTGGCATTTGGGTACTGTTTACATGCATTTTATCAGTAAAATTTACCTACAGTGAGGCCTGAGCAAGTCTTCCCCCAGGAAATAAGCCTCAGTCTTTGTGCAAACCCATTGTTGGTTCCAAACTATCCCCAGCAGATGGCACTGTGCATCAGCAAACACTTAGCTTGGGAGCTGGTCACTGTGAAAAAGGAGAATGAGAGAAATATGAGAAGGGGAAAAGTTGAATAGCACTTATCAGGGAGAAAAAAAAAAAAGATAGATCTGCAGAAATTAGAAAAAGAGGCATAAGTTGTGAGTTGACTGTGTAATACATTGAAAGACATTTAAAAAACTCCTATTTAACTTTTATCTATTATAATGGTGCTGGTATACAAAATGGAGTAGAAATTATATTCACCCCAATGGATAGATGCTTGAATACAGGGGATATTTCCATCTATTGATATCAACTGAGCTCTGGAAATGTTAAATAATTATCCAGTTATTTGCCAAAATAAGAGCTTCCTTCTTCTCTACTTCTCATTCTCTTCATTCCTCACTTCTGTTCTTCGCAGTATAGAAAGTTCTCTTCTAAAATCTGTATTTTAATGTATTGTTTAAAGACATATACACTTCATATTTTTCTTGAAACAACTGTTGACAGGAATGGGGCAGCAAATGAATCTATTTGCTTTATCTTCACATTCCTAATGTGACTTTTCAATGATTTTTAAAAATGTTTTCTAGCTGATTAGTGAATCATACTATAAGTGAGCTATACAAATAGAGTCTCATCCTTTTCAAATCATATTTGTTGAGTGTATCTCAGACTTTTGGTTACAGAGATTATGATCTAGTGGGAAAAAGCAAGTGGTAGTCAATCAATTAAATGATAGTGAAGCTGGTAGATACCAGTGTGGGGTGAATGCTGTGGAAGGGCAGAGGGGAGCTAAATGGCAGTAAGGGTGAGGAATTTCTTTCCCCAAAGAAATAAAGTGTGATTTTGTATCTGAACTTCGTGTGAAGGATTGCTATCTTTTAAGAAATATCACAGGAAAGAAGACAACTTCTAAAAATGGTCGGAGGTCAGAAAATATATCACTAGATGCATGATTAACTTTAAAACACTCATTTTACTTGAAAAATGCAATGTGATGGGTGTTAAAAGCTAATATGGGGAATGTAGGCCTTGGAAGGGCCTGAGATTATATCTAAGAGAAAATAATTATAGTAATTCATGCAGAGGGTGATGTGATCAGATTTGTATTTTTAGAAAATCACCTGGCTAAAATGTAGGAATTAAATTCTGTCTGTGTAAGGGGTGGGTAGAAGGGAACACAGTGAAACGCTAGATGCAAAGAGATGAGCAAAACTACTTGGGGAGGTATGTCAATCTAAAATGGTAAAGAAAATATCACCAAGGTGATAAAACTTTGCTGGAAATATAAGAAAATGGATATATTGATAATTACCAAAGATTGCAATATGTTTTTAGAAGGAATACTGTGATAAAGCAGCTTAGGTTAATGAGCGTTCTTTAAGCAGCACAGTCAAGTTACCATAGATGAAAAGTATTTGAAATAAATATTGAACAGATTAAAGAGTGTCTCTCTAGAGACATACTAAATAAGTCATCAGTACTCCTTTGAGATTTATTAGAGGGTTGAAGGATTATTGAGGAATAGATGGGATAAAATTATATTTATAGGCTAGAAATGGCATGTTGCCACTTATATTTGGATATAAGAATTAAAAGTTTACATTATGGTGTCTGAAATTTGGACATGGGAAACTCAATGATACTGTAATAAGGAAGGGAAATGACAGGATTGGAGCAGAACTGAGAAGGCATAGATGAAGAATTGAGTTTTTCATTTTTCTTATTTGAAGACTATGTAGTAAGTGATAGTTCAAGTAGAGAAAACAAATGTGAGGCTAAAGTTCAAGAAAGGGATTCAAGTTGAGGATATATTTTTAAGTAACAAAAAACATGTAAGTAAAATATATCACAAGGAAGTATATATGTGTTAAATTACATAATAATGATATGTAGATCAAAGTAAAGATAGACATTTTGAGATCACTACAAGCAAAGATAGCCAATAAATTGAATAACCAAGGTGAAATGGACAAATTCTTAGAAATCTACAAGCTTCTGAGGCTGAGTCAGGAAGTAACAGAAAAAAAGGTAAATTAGAAGCAAGGAAATTGAAAAAAATCAAAGACACTCCCACCCCCCCACCCCCACCCAACACACACAAACAAAGCACAAGCCTAGGCAATTTCACTAGCATTAACAAATTTTCAAAGATTAACTAATTCCTATCCTTCTCAAACTTCAAAAAAATTAAGAATGAGGAAAGTCTTCCAAACACATTCTAAGAAGATCAAATTATTCTGACATCAAAACCAGAAAATACATCACACACAAAAAAGTAAAGTATAGACTGATGTCTCTGATGAATATAGATGCAAAGCTACTAAAAACAGTATCTTAGCAAACCGAATTCAAAAACACACTAAAAGGATCTTACATCACGATTTATACAAGTATGATTTATTCCAGGGACTCATGAGTGTTTCAACATCTGAAAATCACTATTCACCAGATCAATAAAAGGTAATATAAAAATCATGCAATCATTTCAATAGATGCCAGGAAAGCATTTGATAAAATACTACATCTAGTTATGATAAAATCCCTCCAGATACCTGTGGATAAATTGAACATACCTCAATACAATAAGATACAATAAAGCCTCAGTGACAGACCCTCAGCTAACATCTTACACAACAGTAGAAGACAGAAAACTTTTCCTCTAAAATATGGTATACAGCATATCCATGTTCACCATTACTATTCAGTATAGTGTTGGAAGTCCTAGCTAAAGCAATAAAACAAGAGAAAGATGTAAAATGAACCCAAATTGGGAAAGAAGTAAAACTATCACTATTTTCAGACGATATAATAATAAACAGAGAAAAGCCTAAAGATTCCACCAAAAAAAATTGAAATAATAATACAGTAAAGTGGCAGTTTTTCATCCATTCTGTATATACACATTTAGGATTTGTGTTTAATAAAGAATGAAAACATTTAACATTAAAAAGAAACTTTGTCTTCAAAGGCTATATTGTCTAATATGTAATTTAGAAATAGAATAATCGTTTTCCATGGTATTGAACAGACTTCCATGGGGAAAAGAATTCAACCTTTAATTAATGGCACCCAATTCATCAATGTTTGGCTGCTTCTGGCCCCTGTAAGAGGACAGGGAGTTTAGCATATTAATATAAGTATATTCAAGGGCTTGTCTTTATACATCTTCTCTATTCAATGATCTTTGTTAGAGCCACATTTAGAGATTAGTGAGACAGCTAGCAGTCACTCAAATTTCAGTCTAACAGTCATGGAAGGGAGGGAAATGAAGAAACCTTATAGAAGTCACATGTGTAAAACAACTAGACATCTACCATGTAGATTCTCTGTGGGTTCTCTTGAGGTTCTGGAACCAATAAAAGGAGGAGAATGAGATAAGGGTTACCATTGTGTGCTGGTGAACTAAACATGAAGTAAATCAACATTAAGGTTTTATAACTACTAGTTATGGCCCCCTAGAAAGGAAAGAAATTCTGTCCTATCTGTGCCCTTATCCATATTGGTTTCTCTGTAGTCATGATAATCTATTATACATCTTAAGTCTTCTATTTGTTTGGAATACAAAAAAAAAAAAATTACCTGAGATTTAGGAGACCTGAGCTCTTGAACCCCTACTGCCTTTCTGTATAACATTTCCCCACCTCTGACTTTCCCTAGTCATACATTCAGGAAATTAAATAAGTGGTATCCAAAAAGCACTATAATCTCTATATTCTGTAAATAAAGGCAAATAATTTATATTGAGCAGGAGACACACTTGAAACTGTATTTTCCTGGCATGATATGAAAGTTAGTAAAATGGTCAATTGCATATATCAGAGCAAAGAATATGTACATTTCTTCATTTTGACATTCTCTTGAAAGTTCTTACTTTCTGAAATCTACTAAACTCTATCATTCCACATATTCATTCACCTTTCCCACCAAACCACGTTTGTAGATCTGGGTAATTGTCTATGCAGAGAAGCAGTTATACCAATGTTAAGAACAAACTTGGCAGTTGATTCTAAGTTCAGATCCAGGGAACACCATTTCCTAGCTGTGAACTCTTGGACAGTTTAGTCTCGCTGTGCCCCACTTTCTCATTTGTAAAAGGACAATGTAAGTAGTTGCTACATCATTGTAAGATTAAATTCATTAATACATGTAAAGCTCTTGGACAATTTATGTATCTATAGTAAAAAGCTATTGACAAAGGGTGGCTACTATTAATGTTCATTTTGTATCAATTTGGAATATTAAAGATAGAGAGTTTATGAAATATTCTCTGTAATCTCCTGTTTCCTCTCTTCCTCCCTCCTTTATTTCCTTCCTTTCTTCTTTATTTCCTTTCTTCCTTCCCTTCCTCTCTCTTCTCTTTTCTACTTAAACCTCCCTCTTCTCCTCCTTTAACCTCCCTTTCCCTCTTCATTTTTTCTTATTTCTGTTTGTCCTTTTTTTCTAGGTAGATGCTCTAGGAGGCCTGTACTTGTTTCCAAAGCACCTTAGTTTAATACGACTTGATCAGGAGCCAGGGAGCTTGCTGAAACCCTCTGGTGTCCAGACTGTGTTCACTGTAAATTCCCTTGAGTAGCACCGAGTGCCAGACCTGGATTTCATTGATCCTACCATCATTGGGTCTGAATTCATTGCAACTAATACAATACCAGTTCTCTAACTATTCCAACATTTTCTTGACACCGTGTATGACCTTCCATTATTTCTCAACAAAAACTGGCAAGCTTGACCCAGTGGCAAAGTAAAACAGCCCATTAGGTGATAAACCACCGTGTGCATCCATGCTGAAATGAACAGTACATTCTAAAAAGATCCTCAGTAGCTCTGAAAAAGAAAAAAGGAAAAGGAAAAAGAAAGAGGAAAGAATGCAGAATCATTTAGATGAGCCATCCCCTTGGCCAACAGACTTCCATATTTACTTTTCTGATACTGAAAACCAGGGTTGCTTTTACCCTAGAATCCCCAACCATTCTGATCTAGTCCACGTTTTGAGACATCATTCTCAACACTTCCTTTCAGACTTTATCCTCACAAAATTAGTCACATATGTCTTCCTGATGGGACAAGTTCTAAAATCTCTGAAGTTTCTGCCAACACCAAGAGACAAAGCAGCATGCCATATGTGTAAGGAGGGTTAGTTATAGCTCATAGTTGGGATGAAATCAGACTGGGAATATTGCCGCATGGTATAAGAAATATGCAAAGAAATAGGCAAGTTTGTTTCATTTCAAAGGATTTAGCATTTCCCACATGAACTTTATTTTAAAAATGGCATATTAAACAAATGCCCTGTCCTAAAGTGGAGACTTTAATGTTTCTGGCTAAAACATCAGATATTTCTTGAGCCCTTCCTAGCAGTATAATACAAAGAATGTTAATGGAAAGGGAGAATGCCGAAAAAATGCCTAGGATATTTCACGTAGTTATTTAACACAACTGTTGAACAGGAATAGATCCCAGTTACTGCCATAGGACCTGAGCCAAAAAAAATAAAAAAATTAATAATATAGGAAACTTGCTTGTGTGTGATTCCCACAGATAATAGACTTTAAATAAACTAGTATTACAAACTGTAGAAATTGCCATAAAAATGTTTAAGACTTTGTGGGAGATAAAATCAGGAGGGCCCAGTTCAATTTTAAAAACTTCAGAATAATTTTCTTTGAGGGAAAAGTTGTATTTCATTACAATCTAGAAAATCTGAGAGACTACAAAATGGAACTGCCATTTGTAATTATTAATACATTTATCGATAGTATCCAATTGTTTTCAAATAAAGCTAGCTAAAAATAAGAAGCAGTTTAATAGTGTTCAAGATTTAATCTTCTCAGGGTCACATTCATATTTTAACACTTCACTCAAGGCCTCAAAATCTGTTCTTTTTATGATTATTAAAAACCTCTGTTAATGGTTTTTATTAATAAAAGAAAACATATGGAGAAGACTATGCCTTACATTATTAAATATAATAGATAAATTCCAAATTAAAAGAGACAAAAACATCTGAATATATAGACTTCATTAAATTACAACATTGTGGCCAAACAGTATGAGAATATGCAGCCCAAAACACTGATAATCACAAAATAAGCTTAAAGTTTCTCAGGAGAGATTATTAATTAGTAGCAACTATTTTAGCATTTGCTTTTTTATCACCTAATTATGATCATTGTTGATATTTATTATTTAAAAGAATAATTATCTTTTATCTTTCATGAGTCTATGATTTGATGATGTTCTGAACTGGCCTCAGTAAGTTAGGTTCCAAAGACATCCAATCCTGATTGCAATTTCTCTAACTTCCTCCACTTACCTTAGTTTTGGCAACTTGAGACTACTTCATGTTATATAACCCAGACTTAATATAATGGGTAATGTTCATGAACTAATGTGAGAACTAATGAACCAGTGCTGGAAAAGTTGATCCATGACCAGATTGTTCTGATCTTTCATAGTGCTGTCTGTTGACTTATTTGGCAAGTTAAATTCACTCTTCTCACTCATGCAGAACAGGGGTCACTTAAACATTAAAGGTTTGGAAATTGTCTCCCTCTCATCTTTTGACCTATTTAAAGCTATCATTACTCCTTGGTCCATGATGGAGTATGAGTGGATATATACATTATGTATGTATGTATGTGTGTTTGTGTGTATGCATGTACACACCCGAAGTTGTATGCATCACGAGTGGTGATCTACCAAGGAAAAGGGGTCAAGTTGCATTCTTCATATATCCATATTCTTTAAGTACAAGAACATGTTGTAAATGGTTAACCAAAAATGGCAATAGGTATACATCAAGCTAGCATTTTGTAATTTATGAGCCTTCTTTCTATGTCTTGGAGTCCTTGTCTCTTTTTTCAATTATGAATAAGTGTGTACACATGATGAAGTGGAACCTAAAAGAGTTGAATCAAAGAGGAGGAGAAAGTCAATAACGATAAGTGGTACAGGATTGGCACTTTGTGTAGGGCTCTGAAATATTGTACTGATAAACTCTTAAAATGGCTGTTATACGCTGGAAATAAATTATGGTTCACACCTAAGTGAAATAGAAGTGCTAGAAATACAAGGCTGATGGTGAAGAAATGCTTAGAGAAGTGGACATAGAGTGAATTTCCCAGGGGAGGTCTGGAGATTAATAGCTGGTTATATTACAAAGAGAGCCCCTTAGACTCTCTTTACCAAATGACAGCATTTCAGTAATAAGACTCAAGTGATAGCTGTCTCTCTAGTTCATTGGAGATAGTAGGAGATGCTAAGAAATGGGCTCATCATAACAATAGGGATAATAAGATCCCAAAATAAGAGAGGCCAGATGGCATGTTTGAAGTCATTATAATAATAAATGTCAGTGTCAGCAGGCAGCCCCATAACTATGGGATTCAAAAGATACAGTGTTCTTATGGGAAAGACAACAGTCAACACACAAAGATGCAAACAGCCTCTCCAATAAAATATCCCAATCGTTTGCACTGTTTCCAAATCTGAATTGATTAAAGGAAAGAATGAGATCCCATGAGGAATGACTTTGTTTTTTTTTCCCCTTCTTTTTCTTTCTTTTTTTGTAAGGAATGACTTTCAATACCACACCATGTGTATACAGTTATGAGTCCCTCCCAAAGAACTTACGGTTAATTTAATCAGATAACCATCCAAATTGGGAATGTGAACAATGTGACATCTTTTTTTATTTTTTTAAGATTTATTTATTTATGCACACAAGAGCTGGGGTACGGGCCAGAGGTGTGGGCAGTAAAAGGATCCACCGGAGAGACAGTGGGGAACAGAACAGGCAGACTGACTGAAACACACTCCCGAGGGGAGCAGCGGGCGAGGCAGGAGAGGTCTGCTGTGCCATTTGGGTCCCCTCCCTGGCTGGCAGCAGGGATCGAATTCATGCTGCAGTGGCTGTTTTGCATCATAGTTCATTGCTTAACTCACTGCACCACCAGGGAAGCCCTAATCTAACACCTTAAGGACTATGGAACATAGAATGTTAGTTGATATTAACATTTGAGGGTCATGGTCTTGTGAAAGTGAATGCATATAAGGACCTGATAATCAATAGAGTTCCAGTCCAGATATCACATGTTGAGGGTTTCATTCACACAAGGACGCTAGTCTAGGTAATTCAAGATGAGTCACATGGATAAGCAGAGTTGCTATCAGATATTTAGAGGCATTCAGAATGGAAGATAGACAAGAGATAATGAGAATAGTTTTAGTACAATATGACTTGCATGGGTATTATGTTTTTCAAATTCTTCTAAGTTCCTCTGGGAAAAAGATACCAAAGTTTTATCAGAATACTGTAGGATCTATTCCAAGATGTATTGAATTTACCAATGAATTTACTACAAGTGTAGCAGTGTAAGGAGTACCTATAAGGAATGCTGCAAATGATGCATCACCAAAAATCTCCTTCACGATCAAGGTACTCATTTCCCCTGTTCTCCAATAATTGACTCCAAGAGAAGCAAATATCAGTTTGTATATCTGAGTCTCATGATAGGATACAAGCTTCTAGAGGAAAGGCGAATGTATCACAGGCACATTTATTTCCTAAATTGAGCAAATTGTTATCTCTGGTTCAGAACCTAATCACACAATATTCATAGAATGAAATGACTGAGTAACATCCTGATAGATATTTTTTCAGTTTGTTGTACATTATAATTACAATGAATTATCATTCAAATATTTAAAGAATTTTCAGTGCATTAAGTCTATTAAATAGTCAAGAATGTATTGCTACCTTTTGTGCCTTGTTATTGTTACTGTCAACACAAAGGTATTTATATAACTTGTAATTGTTCTACTTTTTCATCATTTTTCATCATGTTTTCCAAAACATATAATTATGATTGGGTGATTCTCTTGTTCAAAAGTCTCATACACTCCTAATTTTTAAAGTATAACTCTAAGCCCCACAATTTTTTTCTGAGTGAAGACTCTACAATTTATTGTCTCTTATTTGCCATTACTTTACTTCATAAACCTAAATTCCTTCCAGCATGATTTTGTTCTATTTCTTTGCCTCCAAATGTTCTCCTAGACTTCATTAGTCAAAAATGTTAATAGTCCTCAGGCCTCAGATCAAGTGCTACTTTGTCTTTTTTATTCATATTCTTTTAGTACCTGTCTCTCCCAAAGTAGGAGTAATCCCTCTCTATAATTAGTCTCCATATCATTATTTTTATTATTTTCTAGAATGTTCCATTTTCAACTGTGTACAATCCATTATTTATCCTATCTCTCATAATTACTGTTTTGTTTTTCTCTTTTACCCTCAATGCATTTTCTGGTAATTAGTCGTTAATACATAAATTTTACTGAATCAATGAGATGCAAATGGATTTTGACAACATAATAGGTAATTGATCAGCTATAGAGTTGATTTGTTTCCCTTAAGATATATGTTTCAGATGCATTTAATGACACTTAGATAGTAAATCACGTATATAATGAGGTAAGACTTCACCAATAGAGACGATAATAGAAATGAGAGAAGGAATATTCCCGGAGAGAAAAGACATCAACACAGAAGCAGCTCCTTGCCTTATGACTAAATTTGATACCTAAATTCAGTGTTCAAGTGTGAAAATACATGTTTTCATAAATTCATTGTAACTTTCTTATTTAATAGTGACATTAAGATTAGAGTAAGTCTAATTGATATCCTGAAATTCTAATTGATATCTGTAACTTATGTTGTGTGTAAATGTGTTATAGTTTCTAAATGTGTCATATCAATTTGTGTTTTACAGCTATACAATATTTTTAAATGGGCTATAGCATAGTATTATCTAATATTTAAATAAAATTTTGATTATAGTAACCTGCTTTTAGGGGGATATGACATTGAAATTCTTTAATATCTTGTCACATACTTCATTAGGATATGATTAGCAACACAATGGAAAACATTTAACACATATTTTTGTTTGTTTGTTGACAATATCAGAAGCCAATTTCAGCACCTTGGTCAGAGCAATGGAACAAAACATTTTTGTACATTTTGAATTAATTTGGATTTAGCAGAGTAATTATTGTTTCTTGGTATCCATTTAATATATATTCAAAAGTAATTAGCAAAGGAATGTGATAATCAACTATAATCATTCTATAAATACCCACTAAAGTCTTCTGGGAATTTTACCTTAATATATAACCTTTAAAAATAAAATCATACAGCCCTGAAGCTAACAAAAACATTAACAATCACCTCTTCAAACTTCCTGCTTCTTTTTAGTTATTTTCTTTCCTTTTATAAATTTTTTCATAGTTTTTTTTTTAACCATTGTTAATGCATTTGCTGAAATGCCATATTTTCTTGCAATGGATTGATTAGCAGAGATAATCAGAAGACAGTGTTTTAGCTCCAGTTATTCCAAGTATACTGGAACAAGTAATACTATGATTTTGGATATAAGATTTTCACCTAAAAATTCAAAGAAAGGGATTTTGTGGTACTGATTATTTCATACATATTATTCTTTTTGGAAAGTGATATAGTCAAAGAATATTATATTATGAACAGGATTGATAATTCATTAGAATAATAAATAACATTTTTACTAACTTGGTAATGTGCATATTACCAAGTTAGTAATAACATTTTTACTAACTTGGTAATGTGAACCAGTTTTTAAATAGTTGCAAATTACAACTAGTCATATATTTAATAAAAGAACAGAATTGAATACATGGGCTTATCCTTATTGAAATTATTTAAGATCTTATCTGAAGAGTAAGAATTTCCAGTGTTAATAAAGCATGAAGATTTGGGCCTTTCTGGACTACATACTGTAAGGCTTTTGAGTTTGCATATGGAAATAAATCTTCTTAAAGTTCTTTCTTGTAAATGGCCAAAAGATTTAGAAAGGAATTTTTAAATTGGGGGTCTGAAGTCATGTTTCCTATGTGGAAACATGATAAGTGTTAGTTTTAAGCAACCCAATAACCAATCTGTATAAAAAGTACCAAGCAGAATCATCTCTCAAGTCTCTGTTTCTATCTCTCTCTCCAATATTCCTTCTCTCTATTCTATCCATATTCTGTTTCAATAATTGATTGGAATACAACAGACACTAGAGAATTTGGTGAAAAGATAACCAAGAAAGAGAAGAAGCACATGTGTTCTAAGTTGGTATTTTATATTATTCTTTGTATTTATTACTCTCTCTTTTTGGGGTAGTGAATATCTTTAAGAGTTTTAATGTAAAATAAAATGTCTCACCATGAAGGCGTAAAAATGATATCCTCTATATATGCTTCTATAAGAAAATGTAATTCTTTTTTTAAAGTTTATTTATTTATGCATACAAGAACTTGGATACAGGCCAGAGGTGGGGGTGGGGATGGGGGTGGGGTTGAGAGGATTTAGACAGGGTAGGGAACAGAAGTGGCAGATAGAAATATAGTGCTGAAGGGAGCAGTAGGTGAAGTAGAATAGGTCTGCTGCACCATGTGGGTCACTTCCCTGGCTTGGGATCAAACTTGTGCTGCAGTGGCTGAAGATGCTTCATAGTATGGTGCTTAACCCCTTGCACCACCAGGAAGGCCCAGAATATGTAATTCTTAATGCATGTATACTTCAAAACCTGTTAAATTCTGAAGAACAAACAGCTTCTACAATAAATCAATTCTATATACAATATAAGGGTATATTATATAAAGTAAGAGTTTTAAGAGTTACAATAGAATAAAGTATGAGCCTTGTTTTGGCAATGATTTAAACAAAATGATAAGAATAACTTACTATAAGCTGATTATTAAATAATACTAAGGAATTATTCTTTTGTCATAGGGGCTCCTGATTATTTTAAAAGTCTATGTTGGTTGAAAATACATATTATAGTTTTTATGATATTTTATATCATATCTTTATATGATATTTTAATTTGTATGTCATAGTGGTGGTGGTAGTGGTATGGGAACAGTGAATAAGATGTGAAAATGTTGATAAGTGTTGAAGTATATGGGTTTCATGTAGTTATAGAGACTACTTGTGTGTATATTTGAAATTTTTCATAATATATTTTAAAAAGCATATCTCTGTGTACAGGAAACAATGTGAAGTATACAGAAATGCACATAGAGGTTTCAAAGTTATGGTCCCTCTTTTTTGGCTTATCTTTGTTTTCTAATATTTTTCCCATAATCACATGGATTAAGAAAAATAACAAACATTTTAACTCTAACTTGCCTTTGAAAAGCTAAGTTGAAGCAAGAAATTTATCAATATCTCAGTTTTAAATAAGTAACATACATGATGAATCCAATGTATTTTGGTGATAATTAATCGTGATAATAGAAGTAAAATGATGAGCCTGAGACCATGATACTATGGGGAGATCAAAGCAGTTTGGTGGATCATCCTCTCTATATACAAAGTCTCTATATTTTCTAAATTCGTTCCTTATACTAGCTGCAGGTACTTACACACAGTTGTCGAGATGCCCCATTAGTTTGTCCTTTCAAGTTTTCATATACTATGTTGCTGTTCTTTATAGATTATCATGAAAGTTAATAATGATAATAGTAATAATAGTAAATATTTCTGTGTGCTTACTATGTGTCAGAAACAATTCTAAATATTTCAAAATAACTCATTCAATCTTTGCCTCAAAACCTGACTTAGGCACTATTTTTTTCCCAATATTATAACTGAGGGAAAGTTAAAGAGATTAGGCAGAAGTCTCACAACTGTTAAGAGGGAAGTGGTAATCCTTCCTAAACTATGCAGAAATAAAGGTTTTGGGGAACTTAATAGTGATTGCTACATTTCAATTACACCAGACACAATGTGAAGGTTACTTTAAATGGCCTTTGGAAAACTTGACAGTCAGTGTTCAAAAAGTTATTCAATGTGTCAATATTCCTTAGTGGCAGTTATAATAGACTTCAAAATCTGTTGATCAGATTACAAAATCTATGGAACAAGAAATGTGCAATATGCACTTTCTTAGTTCTTCCATATTTAATAAGAATGTCTTCCCTTTTATTTGCAGTAACATTGATTTACAATACTGTATATGATTAAGGAAATAGGTTCATTTCTCTTCATGTGTCTGATACCATCCCACCCCCACCATCCAAGCACCACAGTACTTTACATAGGCCATTATGCCCCTCCCACCTCTGTTACTATCCTCACACTCCCTCCCCCTCAGTAGCCTCAATTCAGCTGTTATATTTCTAGGGATTATTTTGTTTATATTTTGCCAGTTCCCTTATGGCTTTTGTTGTTGATTGTTTGTTTTCTTTATGTTCCACATGTGAGTGAAATCATTCAGTATTGTCTTAGGTAACTTATTTAATTTAGATAATTCCATCCAGTTCCATCTATATTGCCACAAATGGCAAGTGTTCACCTTTTCATAGCTGAGTAGTACTCTACTATGTACATACACCACATATTTTAAATCCACTGATCTTGGATATAATTTTACATGAGATAATTCATTTTCTTTCATATTTTATAGACATTATATTGTCTCAAAAAGCAAAGCCAACTGTCTCTGGTTTGGTAGGGGGTTAGAACTATCATAATAATAATAAAAAGAGAAAATAAGTGCCAAAAATAAGTTTTAACATTGAAATCAATATTGCATAAAGTAAAATTGACAGTCACACTCCAAGGAGAGAAAATTACTTCCTAGGCAAGTCTGCAGTACTTATCAGAGTGAAGTTGCAGAGAAAGGAGTAGGAAGGCAAGTAGTCACATAGTGGTTACAATGTCCTCTCTTAGAAGAAATAAGTTAAATGGTTAAGATGAATGATAATGATATAAAAGACATAAATGTCACTTCTTTGTATTTACTTTTGAGATTGTGGAAGGGAATTGTGTACCGGGAACCCTCTCACATATCAAAATAGAATTGCATCTTTTCCCTTCAAAACATTGTGCCCCCCTTGGTGGGGAGGGAAGAGAGGGAGGGTGGAGGGCAGACGGGAGTATGGGGGACTGAGGTGAGGGTGCACTGGTGATATGGTAATGGGGAATAACATGGGGATTACAATTGATGTCAAATATATATAAATAAAAAAAGGTAATAAAAAAACATTGTGTCCACACACATTTTTGATTATTGTATATTGTAGACATTTGCTGTTTTTATTGTAAACAATTAGTATGTTATTGCATCTCCTATAACCATTTATAATAGTATACCTCCCTCCATACTTATTGACAGATTTTCTCTACCATCCCATACATTATCAATCTTCTTAATTTTTGTCAACATGAAAAGTAATATTTAAAAATTAATAAAGGATGTGATGTCAATTTAAAAATTGGCAAGAGTCAGTTAAAAATAATAATTAGGAATTCATAATTAGATAGCTAATAGAATGACCTAATTAACAAAGATTCTGGAATGCTTCTCCTGGAATAAAAAGAGGGGCTTAAGTATTTGTTGCCTAATGTCTAACTCAGTCACATAACGTTTTTTTCACTTTCCATTGCACATACTTGACGATTCATTGCCTTGGGAGGATTGAAATCTATCACATGTCCACCAGCATGACTGTTCTTCATTATCTTAGGTTATTATCTCTAGCTTTTCTATAAATTTTCTTGGTTGGAATATTAACATAAATATTAAGGAGAGGGAAAAAAAGTCATCCAAATGTCTCCTTTCCTCTACTGCTTTTATTATTTACCTCATTTCTGATTCTGACCTTATTTGTGTATACAGTTTTATTAAATTGCTTCATTTATTGAAACTGTAATTATGGCTTTATTTTTTATCATTTAATATATTTCATAACTAATTTTCCTTGGTTATAAAAAATGAAAAGTAAAGCTTATCAATACAAGTGCATATATAAAATGCAATATGTTTAGGGAGAACTTTCATAAAACTGTAATTTGAAGATGATTGCTAATAGTACTTGGGAAAATATTATTCAATATTTTGTATAGAAGCAGGTTTTTGATGCCAGAAGTTTTATCAAATATAAAAAGTAATCTGAAAATGATGACAAAATAAAGCATTAGTGATAAAACAAATTGAGACTGTTTCAGATTTCTACATGGGCTATAACATTCTAATATTATAAACAAAGAAAGAATAGACAAATGGAAACACTAAAAAAGCACATATATGAACTGAACTTGAATCCACTTAAACAAACACAGAAATCATTGCCCTTTACAACTTCTAATTTTTTTTAAAGATTTATTTATTTATGCACACAAGAGCTGGGGTACAGGCCAGAGTCACGGGAGGTGAGAGGATTCACCAGAGACAGAATGGGACACAGAACAGGTGGATCAACTGAAATACAGTGCTGAGGGGAGCAGTGGGCCAGGCAAGAGAGGTCTGCTGACGCACTATGAAGCAGAACACAGCCACTGCAGCACGAGTTCGATCCCTGCTGCCGACTGGGGAGGTGACCCACATGGTGCGGCAGACCTCTCCTGCCTCTCCCGCTGCTGCCCTCAGCAGTGTGTTTCCGTCGATCTGCCTGTTCTGCTCCCCACTCTTGTCTGGTGAATCCTCTCACCTCCCGCGACTCTGGCCTGTACCCCAGATCTGTATGCATAAATAAAAAATTCTCTTAAAAAAAAAAAAAAAAGAGAGAGGTCTGCTGGCCCATGTGGGTCCCCTCCCTGGCCCGGGATTGAACTTGTACTGCTGTGCCTCAGATGCTTCACAGTGAAGTGCTCAACTTGCTGTACCACCAGGGAAGCCCCCTACACCTAATTTTTTGGAGGATAGTGAAGTTGATAATTTCACTTGTTTTGTTTTCTAAATTCTGTGTTTTCTCTCTTTAATAATAAATTATTCCATAAAATATGACCCTTTGAGATGAGAATGGATTGAATCTATAATCAGAAAAGGATGTTTAAGTTATTTTTACAAAATTAACAGCTCAGTACTCAAAATTTGAATTATTCAGATAAACTTACAAAATCATCTAGAGGAACTTCAAGAACAAATTTTAGCAAAACAAAAAAAAAATAGTTTTTGTCCTATTGATTGAAATTATTTTAATAAATTAATCTGTGGAATATACCAGACATTTCTGCAGGCATATAATTTTTCCTGAGTTTTCTTTTAAGGTTGAGAACCATAATAAAGATTCATAATTATTCTAATATTAGACACAAAAGTGCATCAGGAGACAATAAATTCTTCATGGACAGGATTCTGAAGCATTTATTTCTGGGCCTTCAAAACAATAGGCTGTTGAAAATGCAGATGTGACTTTTAGTGATTGTGATACTAATATATACATAAAACATCTATCCTATGCATTAATTGAAAATCATATTATAGAAAAAAATTAATCAGTTGAAAATGTTTTATGAAAAGTGTTATTGTATATATATAGACCATTGCATAGTACATATCATATACATATACAATATACCTATCATATATGTATCTGTATCATATATACATATGATATACATAGATGGTGCACATATATACATATGTGTATATTTGAAATTTGTATCTTCTTTAATGCACAGTTTAATCATATTGATATATATAATCACATCGATATATATACAAATGTCTTCACTGAAGCAATTTGTAATTACTAAAGAAATAGATTTTTTTTCTATTTTAGATTTATATAGCTAATTGGTAATTTGTGACTTGCTTATAAGCAGCTGAAGAAAGATTTTTGAGTGACTTAAAATGTATTTCACTACATATTTAAGCTATCACTTACAAAGGAGCACCAGTTCATTTCAAAAATCCCAAGCCCTTTTTCTGTTGGATGTACTTTTTACTCTCTACAACCATTACAGTTGTTTATTAGGAAATGTTAACTCCTTGAAGTATTGAACTGGCTTTATTTTTCTTTTTCACCAATATAAGCCTTGCTGTGTTGAACTTACCTGTCCGTTTTTATGTATATCTTATAAATAATCAAGTTATCTTTATTCATTAAATTAAAATCCACGTGAGTTTTAAACTTTACCTTTAGAACTGATTTGATTGATAATCTTATAATGGATTCCTCTCCCTCCTGATACAAAGCACTTCAGAACAGGGAGAAATTCCAGCATTGAGCTCCTCTTGCTTCCCTCTTGTTTAATTTGGATACATGTTTACCAAACTAGATGAGATTTAGCCTCTGCTAGAGGCATGACCCATAACTGCTAGTTCGGCTGCAATAGTTCCTCTAAGGTTGCTGTGTTGTGCCACTGGTGGTGGTTTAGTGATCTTGTGGCAATAGCTATGCATGCCATGTCAGACCTTATAGGAAGCCTCAGATGGCTGATCTGGAAAACCTTAATTGGCAGGGGAAGACAACAGTGAGGTTTACTTGCTCCGTGTAGAGCTTTGTGACCATAGGAGTATGACTTCCTTCCTAAGGCTGGTAGGAGGTAGCAGGGGTCTAAGTTACTTGCCTGTCAGGGTAAACACCATTGATTTTAGCCTGTAGTCCGCAGCTAGCTTACTTAATCCCAGGGGTAGGCAGAGCTCTTTTCAGAGATATTTTTTCTTAGGGTCTAGTAGTATGGGGGTGGATTCTGGGAAGTATCCACCTGCAATGTTACCAGAAAAGTTGCCAGAAGTTGCCAAAGCAGTGTTTGCTGGTGGTTTTGACCCCAGATCATTCAGTAATGCTTCTTGTCTCCTAGGTCAATGCTGTAAACATTATATCTCAGGTTCCCTTCCTATTGGCAATTTTCAGAGCAGTGTTATTGTTTTAGTTTCCATGACAGGTGAGTCTGCTCACAGGAAGGTCTGTTAAGGACTGATTTTTAGACTTCATTTTTCTCATTCATTAAAAATATTATAAGAATTTGGAGTGAGGGCAATTTATGGGTTAAGAACTACTTATGATCATTAAAAGCAAGAAAAGGAAAGATTAAGTCTGGCAATATGGTGCTCTGCTCCCAAAGGAAGCTAAAATTGCTGGGGTACACATATAGCTCTACCAACAGAGGGTACCATGGGTTGTACTATGCAGATGCCACTTTAGAGGTTCCAGCCACAATGACTCCCCTGTGGGCCAGGGATGGGAGAAGACTGACTCTAGCTTCTGTGAGGTGACAACTTTCTTTAGATCAAAATGAAAGAAGGGTGTGTTTTGGCCTTTTGCCTAATTGTAATGAGGGATTCTGACTTCTCACTGTACCATCATTAAATGGCTTCTCCTGCTCTCAGCTTGAGAGCACCTGGAAAGCCCTAGGGTACATTACTTTTTGAAAATTCCAAGTTATGGATCTCCAACCTTGGGCTTCATCCCAGAGCAGCAAGTCATTGACTATTAAAGACATTCTTGAAATTAGTTGAAATTAGAAGTTACCTTGAAACAACCTTTCTATGCCTTATTATTTCAAAGAATAGACTTGAAATAGAGATGAGAATAAAAAAATCTACTTTGTCCCTGAAAAAAGTATTATTTAACCCCTGATCTCCAAAGTAAGAGGATAGAATGCTTTGAATGCATGAGGAGTAGTCTAGGCACTGTAAATATCCTTTCTTCAAAATACCAGTTGACTCCTCCCCTAGGAGGAATATAAGGGAACCAAATAAGGATCAAGGAAAGGAATAATAATAATAATTATAATAATAATAAAGACACAAAAACCAAAAATGAAAAGATAAGACAAATTGGGAACACTTGGTGGGGAGGGGAGGGGGAGAGTGGAGGGCAGACGGGAGCACGGCGGACTGAAGTGACGGTGCACTGGTGAGACGGTGATGGGGAATACATGGGATTCCACTCGATGTCAAATATATATAAACTAAAAAAAAAATATTCTTCAACTGTTATATTTCCCTTAGAGTTACAGTTTAACAGGTGGCAAGAAAGACAATAATGCTTTTACTTGAACAGCTATAAAATCTGTCCACACAAAGGGAAGAAGAGAGAATTTTCATGAGTATTGTGTATGAGCTGCTGTTTAATTTCTTTTTATTACTGGCAATAGTAGGGAGAGTTATTTCCCTTTATCCGACTCTTGTTTAATAAGAATTTTGATACTTTTGACATTGAGTAGCCAAGCCTAGTACATTGAGTACTAGGTTTTGTGTTAGAAGACTTAATTGTAGACTCATACAACTCTTCTGACTAGTTCAAGGGTGGTGACATCTGGCTATGATGTTCAATAAGTTAGGTATACTAAATGCTTTTTTTGACTTAAGACATTTTCAATGTACAATGCATTTATCTAGATATAACCCCATTGTACATACAAGAAATTTGTATATATTTATCTTCTTTGAAATGATAGAGGACAAATGAGGTCTCTTTCAGTAAGGATGAAATTAATAGTGATTTGAACCCTAGAACAGTCAAGAAATGCAGATGAATGTAAACTAAGATTTAAGAGGTCCTTTGTACTTCTAGGCCTTTACTTCTGCTTCTGAGGTTGTAACAGAAATCATACTGTAAGTACAAGCTTAGTCATTGTATGATGGCTTAGAAAAAGAACTAGACCTAAGTCAGTACAGGGCTTGCTGTGGGTACTACTTACACTTAGAGTCAAATTTCTCATCTATAAAGTGGGAATTAAGATACCTCCCTTATTCAGATATAATGTTTCCAGTGACCTTATACTTATAACGTGCATATTTAGAGTAAGTGAGGTTTAGGTGAAGCTTTAGCTAAGAAAAAAAAAAATCCTGTAAAGAAACTAGATAAAATCCAGTTTACCCATTCATTCACATAACACATGGTCTGATAATGAAATCTCAAAGCATTTTCTCTTGATAATTACCTTACCTTAGGGAAATCTGACTGATATAAGACCTCAGGGAAAAAGTGCGCACAGTTTTCATAATTCCTAGTTATGTAACTACAACCAGTCTGGAATATTTTCTAAGACTTTATTCATTTGGGGGATTACGGACATGAAGGACAAGGAGAATGTCACGGAACTGGAAAACATCATATGGCATATAGTTTGCTTCTGTTCAAGTTCACATTGACTATCTTATCTTCATTTCTGTCATGCTTTTCATGGAGAGCATGATCTTAACACCATTCCTGAATCCTTTTGAAATCAGTTTTCTTGAGATCCCAAACCAGATTTCAACAGTATTCCTTGAGCATCTAGAACCACTTATATCTGGAGAATATTTTTTTGATTGTGAAAGCTAATTATCCCTTGTTTTGATAGCACCTGCTTAAGTTATGTTTCTCTCATGTATAACCATGTTAGTTTAAATACATATTTCATCTGTACATCTTCTGCAGAGACAGACACAGGTTTCATCGCATAAAATTTATGGCAAAATAAGAAAAAGTTGTCTAAATTCATTGAAACATAAAAAAATTATTTCTAAAATAAGGGCATAAAATAATAAATAAGGTTATCACATATTTATTAGAAATAAATTCATTACAAAATTACTTTTACATATAATTAGAAATATTTTAAATCACAAACAAATCATAATCACTTAATATATTAAAGGCTAAATTGAATTTTACATTTATTGAATACCCAGTGTAGGAATTATAAGTGAATATCTGGTAATATTCATGTATAGAAAAATGTAGATGAAAGTTTGAAAAATGTGTTAAATATAATTATACCATATGTTTATAACTTATAAACCAGTTTTATTTGGTTTAGTGAAAAATAAAGAATAAGTGCTACATTTAACCTTTACCTTATGTCAATTTTTTTGTAAAATTGTGTATCTTGGCCTTACAGGCAAGAAGTAAACTTATCAAAAAATACCACAGGATCTATTAGCTCTTTACTTTCTCATGTACCTGTGATATAGATTTGTTGTTGAAAATTTATTATGCTTTTTAAAGATATTTCTTGAAACAGATCAAATAGAGCAATTCTTTCTATTGATTCATCTGATTTCTTTTCTTCAAATTTTCCTAAATTATAATTTAGCAATACTGCAGTCTTAAACAATTCCATTTATTAAATGTCACCTGCAGAAGTGAGGCTTTCCAAATGCATTTGTCTTCCAAATAATCCTAAGATATGAGTATGATTTATTTTCAGATGATCATAGGACACAGACTTATCATTAAATTTCAAAATATTAATATTGGTCTAGTTTTTATGTGAGATTAGAGAAGAGACTCTTTAGGTCACTTAACATCTGAAAGCCTCATTAATGTATCTCTGAGAAGGGAAAGAGCTGGTAAGCCCCAAAAGTTGATGGCATTAGTCTGGCCATATTTATCATATAAAACATATACAAATAAAGAAGAGTATGGTTAAAATATAGGAGAAGAACATCTACTATAAGAACATGTTATGGACAATATAAAAATATCACAATCACAAAAGTATTCAGTTTTTATTTGTCATCTTAGTAAGACATTAACTGCTTTTACTGGAGGGGCTTTGTAAAACATAAAAGGTCATATTCTCAGGTGAGAGAAATCTCCAGTTTCTCAACCATACACAAAATATTTTTTTATCCACAATACAAATGAATATCAGATGTTTGTAGATATGATTGCAGAAGGAAGTGGTAAGTCATCCATGATATAAGTGACAGTAAACTATCACAATTTAATACAAGTGTGTTGCAATTTTTTTTAAACCAGGCTGAGGCCAACTTTTCACTCATTACAGTTAGTGACTTTATTTTACATACCAAATGCATTGTGCTAAGTCTAATTATTTGCTGTTGGTACATAACATGCAAAGCAAATGAAAAATAAGGACTTGTTCACTGATCGATTTTGTTTAACAGCTTGATCATTAAGACTTCCAAATAATTGTGTTGTTTCTTGACTACAAATGTATTAAAGTATGATCAATTCTAATTCTTAAAAATGTTAATTTTAAAATAGATAAATTTTATCCATCAGGGGTTCAGATGCTAGAATATAAAAGCCAGTGTTCAGTGTTTTTTCTTGTTTGAAAAAATAGAATGTGTTCTATCTCTTTGTACATCAGAAAAATAATTCCAATAATAATAGTAACGCCTTGGACCACACATCATGAATTGTACAGAAAATTGAATGGTAACAAAATTTTGTAAAATAGATTATTTGCTCACATCACCAAAATAAAGCAAAAATTAAAAAGCACCAAAATAAAGCAAAAGTGAAACAGCAACAACTTCAAAGGGCATATCTGAGTTACAAAGATTTCCTAAGAGCATATACACATTCTCAAGACTGATGTACATAGTAACTTATTCAGAGATGGATGGAGAAAGGAAAATGCAAAAGGAATTTAATAGATTTTTACCATTAACTTATGGTCCTAGAATATATAGGTGTACATCAATGATATGTGAATTATTCTAGGAAGGATAAGGAACTTGGAGGATTAGAAAAAAGAACTAGCATGAGTGCTAACATACATTTACTTTTTATAGAAATAAAGACATTTGATGTCAACATCTGTCTTTAATCTATGCACACTTATTTAAAAATTAATATGTCCCACTTTTTTGATGAAAATTATTTTCACACAGCTAGATTCAATTAATCTGAAAGTGGACTCAGACCAGAGAAAGAATAATGTGATCAAAGCCATGGTTTCTAGTATTAACTACAAATGGCTCACTTTTTTAAAAAATAGGTGTAAAATTTAATAACATAGTATCTGTAGTGACTATCAAATCCAAAGAGAATAGGGACAAAGATGGCAGTGTGGAAGTAAAGATGATGGGGCTCAGCCTCTCTTCATAATGATTATTGATTCACTATTAATGTTTATCAACTACCACTAAATAGAATTAGTGATTATCTAGTCCACTTTCTATATTCTACAGCTGGGAAAACTAAATCTTCATATCAGGGAAGTAACTTTCTTAACATGACAGCTAATAAGTGACTCCAGATTGGCCATAGTGTCCAAGTTGTTCACATTTATCACCTCCCCATAGTATCTGGTATAGTAGGTACTTGGCAAATATGTTAGGTTGGGTCAATGAATGAAAAAAAAATGAATACATGAAAGACTGGAAGAATGAGAAAATGGTAGAGCTAGGTTAGACTTTAAGGAATAGAAGTTTGTCAGCACCTGGGTAGACTAAAATGATAACTGTTCTATTACAAGTCCCTCAAAACCATTCTTGCTTAGGGCCTCCCTAGTAGTCCAATGGGTTAAGCAACGCACTATGAAGCAAACCGCAGCCACTGCAGCACGAGTTCAATCCCTGTCTCTGGTCAGGGAGGGGACACAAATGGCGTGGCAGACCTCTCCTGTCTCACCCACTGCTCCCCTCAGCAGTGTATTTCAGTTAACCTGCCTGTTCTGTTCCTCACTCTGTCTCTGTTGGATCCTCTCACCACCCGCACCTCTGACCTCTATGCCAGTGCTTGTGTGCATAAATAAACAAATCTTTAAAAAAAAATCATTCATGTTTTGGCCATGTTGGCTAGAGTCAATGCTGGGTGCCTAGAGAAAACCATACATCTTGGGACATTTGGGGTAAGTTTAATTCTCTTTAATCTTTAAGTTATCGATTAGAGGTAGAGTGTTACAGTTGTTTGAAAAAATTCTGTCAACTCCACCTGGGAAACTCAACTTACTGAACTGTCCTAGATATAATATTCAGTCTTCAGGAATGTTTATAGGCAAAGACACTCATTTCTATCCCACCCCCATCTATTAAAACACTTGCTAACAGATACTGAGAGCAATACTAAACCCTTATTCTAAAGACAGTTTTTAAAAATAAAGAACAGGAAAAAGATAAAAGTGAAAGGATGAAAACTGCGAACATGTAAACCACTTAACAAAAGAAGAAAAGCTGTTAGATTTGTTATAATTGGAACAATATATGTAGGCCTCAAAGGGATATACAGGTAACTGAAAAATACCTTTTTCAAGTATAGGGTAAAGGCAGGAAGTCAACAGCAGTTGTTCGTGTGTAAACAAGTCAAATTCAGGTGAGAGAAGATCAGGCATGTTTCACTATGGATTCTTGGAAGTCATTCCCTGCAGATTTAAGCATGTAATTACATTTGACATTTAAAGTCACAGGAGACAGTCTGGGCAATAATTTTGTATTCCACACAGTTAGATTCAAGTGCAACTGAGGTCTTTGTAAACAAAGTTTATGGCAGTCCTTTGTGATAGAAGAAGGGTCGCTAAGACTGCTTAGGGACCCAGGTAAACTTCCAGCCTCCCTCCTCATCTCGACGAACAAAGGCTTGACCCTGGTGGAAGGAATGAGTTTTCACATTACAGTGAGGGCTCAGGGATGTGGAAAATGCCATCTCTGTTTTATTGGGTGACACATCAGAGCTATAGTAAGGAAGAGTTTGCAGCCCTCCTGGGGGATTTGAAAGTTGAGAAAAGAAATGAAAATCTTCCCTCTGGCTGGCAGTGCTGTGCAAGGGGGTTGTTCTATCACTTCCATAGTCAGTTGGCAGATTTTCCCTGGGAATATTATCAACTACATCACTGGGAAACTGGGGAAATGTGCTGGTGATTCTTCTGGAATGGGAGGAGAGGGCACTGTAGTTAGCTGATAAGGTGTCATCAATGGTGTTGAGGTCTTTTAACCCAAGTGTTTGAAGGACCCAGGGATCTACAGGGGGTCCAGATTGTTCTTCACATTTAGCAAATTCACTAGAGAGATTTCTCTTGGCATTTTTGCAATGAGGAATCTCAGAAGGAAAATATCTTTGCTCTTTGGGTTTCCGCTTCCCCTTTCTGAATTTGCCACATGCCTTGGAGAACTCATCTGATGACAGCAATATCTGAGGAAGTAATATTTGGAAACATACACAGTCAGATAATCAACCACAATCATTTTCTTTGCTTTTGTCTAATTGCACTTCCTTCAACTATTTATTAGTCATCTTAATTCTTTAGAAAACTTGATTACATTTTCACACATACTACAGTAAAACTGCTTGAATTAACTTCTGCTTAAAAATTGAAATCTATGAAATCTATGATGGTAAGTTACCAGGCAGAAACTCCATATTTTTTACTAGTCATTTAAAAGTTAAATAAATCTAAAGACAACTACTGATTGAAAGACTACGTAACACCATTTTCTCTCATTTCATTTATTTTCACACACTCCATGTGATAGTCTAAATCTTACTATTTGCTAAGAAGTCAAATCCAGTCTTCTTTTTTTTCCTCTGAACTATTATATCAGGTGAGTATAGTAGGAAACATCATCATGTTAGAAGAAATATCAAATAATGTAGGAGGGCTAGAAGCAAGGTAAAGATTGGTGATAGAAGCAATAATGATGACAGAATAGCAAATAGATGACAAAGATAAAAACTAAAAGTGAGGAAAAAATAACAAAAAGGGACAAAGGGCAAGGGAGTTATCTTTATGTTAGAAATAGTTTGTTTTAAAAGTATAAGGTGAAATGTTCACTAAAATATAATGTTTAGTTAAACTTATTGTGGTGATTACTTTAAAAAATGTGCAAATATTGAATCATTATGCTGCACCCAATATAATGCTGTGATAATTCTCTTTCTATAAACACACACACACACACACACACACACACACGATGCAATTGGTAACAACTAGTTGCCAGACAGAGACCTGGGTTCCAGTCACATTCATAGCATTTTCAATTGGGGCAATACTTAAAAGCTCTTCTAGCCCATTCATTTACAGATGAGGTAACTGAGGCCTTAAGTGACAAGTGATTGATCTACCTAAAGTTAAACAGATAATTTAAAAACAGTATCTTTCAGATCTAATTCCCACACTCCAGTATTCCATCCAGCTCTGTCCTTTGATGAACATTTATTGGTTCAGCAATTCCCTTGACTTGCTTTTGATTCTTAAACCATTCATTTTGTAATGTATGGTTAAAATCTGCACTCTAGATAATTCAGAGAAATGATACATAACCATTCTTGTGAAAGTGCTATATTTTCTTCAGAGAAATTCATCCACCCCTAAGTGCATGCCAGGCACATTGTTCAACAGGTTTACTATATTTAATGAAAGAGTTTTACCCAAATGATCTCTTTTCTCAAATACTCTGTCCTTATAAAGAGGATGGTTACATACCTTGGCCTTTTCTTCCAGACATTTAACTAGAGCCGAATTCAGGTATTGTCTGAGATGATTATTTTCTTCATGTAACCTAGCAAGTTCTTCTTCCTTCTGTACCAGTGTATCTTGGAGCTGCAAAAAGCAAACAATGGGGAAGGCAGCTCCACTATATTGACTTTGTAACCTTATAATAATGCCACTGATCCTTAACCTGCTTACACTAGATTATTTTTCTGTTTGTTTTATGAAATAAACCTCAGGGAGCCCTAGTCCTCAGAGGCCTAACTTCTATCTACACCCACCTACCACCTGATTGTTCAGTTTGTGCTGTGAATATTTTTTATTCACACCAAGGTATTTGAAGAGATTATATGACTTTTAAAATTGTAACCACAAGGGAATTGGGAAAGTATGTAGGAAAATGAGCTGCGTGCAACTGTTTAAATATAGAAAAAGTTGTTTAGAAAGATTTTGTTCAGTTCCTTTCTTGCACTATAGAGAAAAAAGAAAAAGAGGTGAGTTGGACTCAAATTGATCTGTCCATATAACCACTTGATTAAATTACTCTCTCAGAAACAGCAACAAATAAAAAGTGGAAAATGAAGCGATTCTTTGAAAACCACTTTAAAATGATCATTCCTTCCAAGTGATGGACTATGTTGATTGTTCAAAACTACTATCACATTCATTATATATCATTTTGAGCCTTTCAACAGCCTTCTGTTGGTGACACAAATATTCCAAGCCCACAGATAAGGAAAAGGAAAATCCAACGGTCATACAGCTCCAATATATAAATCAAGGGCTTGACTACAGATATTCCTACAGTGTTTTGGTGGTTGTTATTGTTGTGGGGATATTTCGTCTGTGACACAGATTAGTTAGCTTGCTGTGGGAATATATCCATTTTGGTTCTCACCTGAAAGCAGACATCCAAATTTTGCAAAGGAAAAAAAGTAATGTGACATTAAGGGATGACCTCAAGAATGGACTGGCTGGACATTCCAGTTTCAGGTATGTGATGTTCTACACATACCTGCTTGTTTCTGTAGAGCTGTGAGGAAAGCTGAGCCTCTTCCCATGAACATGAGTTAGGAACCGGGAAATTCAAATCACCAGATGATTCTGTGGGACACCACCAAATGGAAAACCAAAAATAAACACTTGAAGTTTGTGTGCAATAAAGAACTCATCAAAGGTTATCAGAAAGTTTAGTAGGTTCAGTTACCTTTCTAAAAATAGCAATTGTCTCCATACATGAAAAAAAAAATAACTAAAGCTTTCAGAAGAGGTCAGCACATTATGAAAGACAAATATTTATGGAGTGTATGCCAATGTGACTACCGTAGAAGTGAAATTTTATGTACTAAGAAGTGACAACTCTCCTTACTAAGTATATTATTTCTGGTTAAATTTCATGTGTCCCATCTGCATTAATTATAGCTTCTCTCCCCAACCTGTAAAACAATGCAATTTCACTGTTTTTCAAGTCTTTAATTCATTTTCTAAGTTTTAGTCCTTGATGGTACAGTGTTTGACTGTAGAATCAAGTCAAGTCCTATTTTGTAATGCTATCATCTCATTTTTCCCCAGAGAAAAGTCTCTGCTTGTCTGTCTGTCAGGAAATTGGATGGAGAATACTTATTCAGCATTCTAGAGGTAGCACTTTCAATCTTAAAATAATTTTAACCTCTTTGAAGACCTTTACTAAAACCCCAAAATTGTTTTCCAAACTAGTGTATTTTAAATACTATCATCTGGATGTCTTGTATGCTTTTTCAAACTGTTTTTTTTTTTTTTCCCATATTTGATTGAACACTATACCTGACAAAAACTGCATGGGCATGATAATTTGACTTACTTTTTTTTTTTTTCTTGGTTTACAAAAATTATGACTCTTGCCCTCCTCTACTTAAACTGAAATATTTCTGAAATGTTTTTATTAAAGTGAAATGATGAGTAAAGAGAATAAAATTTTACACACAGCTTTATTTCAGATTTTTAGGCAATCTGTTTTCTCTATCATTTATGGTGGGAAGCTAAACTTGAACAATATCCTTCCTGGCATATGTTTCAATATTTTAGCCTTTCCATTTACTTGCATGTTTTCTTAACCCCCCCCCCCAAAAAATCATGAGGCTGAACAGTATAGATATTTCATTTTGAGATGTCTGAGAATTTTTCCAGAAACTTGACTGTTTACATAGGAATTCCTTTAATATTTATAAATACTGTTTACTAAGCTCCATATCCAAATTAATATGTAATTTTCCAGCTATGGTGTATATGCCTCCAAATTGTAGCTTTCTTTGTGGAATAGGGAACCAGCTTTTATGCTCATAAGAGTGTTCATATAATTTCTTCTATGAAACAAAATATTGAGTATACCTTCTTTTTAATCTCTCATGCCCAAGGAAACTTTTCTGAATTCCAGAAGAAATGATCCAACTGTAATCCTGACTCCAAAAGCATCCTGCTAATAATGTCGTATATAAAACTTTGAGCCAGATTCAGACTTCTTCAGTGATTCTGAAATTTCCAAGAACTCTTATGTGTAAGAAAAATACATATTGCCCACTGGGCAGTAGAATGCCACTGTCACTATTTGGCAAGTACAAAATAGCAGGTTATTTCATTTGTAAAATGCAGGCATTTGGGGGCTTTCTTAGACTTTCTATAGCACAGCTTTTTCTGCACATATCTAGTCCATGATGCTTTGCAAGTATAGGTGCTGGAAAAGAACTCCAGATCTACTAGGAAAGCAGAAGAGCAGAACTTACCCTGTGCTCGTGGTTCTTGTTGGGGCTCTCTGTTGTCCAGGAGACCAGCAGACCAAAAAGAGACCCAAGTCTCCGTGGAAACGTCAACACTAGATTCTGACGTTGCAGTGGAATACGGGCAATTATAGCTCTGGCCTCCTACAAAGTACTGATCTTGGCAAGGCAGAATGGTGTTCTGTGAAATTTAGTATGGGGGTGGTGGTAATAAGAGATGGGATGGTAGGAATTTGGAGAAGAATTGGGTAGGAGGAAAATGCAAAAAAATACATTCAGTGAATCAAAACTAATGAAGAAGTTTCCAGTATAGATCCCAGATTATTGTTGAATGGTCAAATTATACTTACTAAAAGAAAATCATTTGCTTGGATTACCTATTACTTTCCTCTAAGCAAAAACATGCTGGTATTGGATGGATCTCACTTCTAAGTATCTTAGTGTTCTTTGCAATGCCTGAGTCATCTCAAAGCCACCCAGCATCTCAGTAAAATAATCCTATTTAATAATTCAGAGGTATAGGAACTACTTAACATTGGCTAGAAGTTTTCTTAAGTATATTTATAGTAATCTTGAAAGGCAAAGGCCCAGAATGCTGAGGTTAGAATGGACAGGACATCACATAGTTCCTGAAATACAAACTTGCTCCATTCTTCCCTTATGTACTCTGGTTTTAAATGCTGTTGAATGGTCTGAATGATTGGTGTTTCTCTCTCTCTCTCTCTCTCTCTCTCTCTCTCTCTCTCTCTCTCTCTCTCTCTCTCTCTCTCTTTCTCTCTCTCTCTCTCTGTCTGTCTGTCTCTGTCTCTCTCACACACCACACTCATATTTTAGAGATAACTAAATCAATTTTAAAATTTTTCTCCTAGTTCCAAACACAGGAATATAAAATTACTCCAAGTAAGCACATAAAGCTGAAATAAGTTAGTCAGCAATGATAGCAAGCTTTAGCTCTCTCCATCACTAGGTCTCTGTGCCCTTCCAAAGTTATCTTGCCACCACTAACTGCCTGGCATGTATTCTCCACTGTGTTCCAAGCCAGTGAACACCCTCCTGCTCCTAACTCCTCAAACCTCAAACACACAATCTTTCCAAATGTGCAGGCAGGCACAGGTATGCAGCCCTTCAGGTTAATTTGTGTAACAGCCCATTCCTAATGATTTGTCAATGTTTAATCAGGTAAAAACCATTCATCTCAGCAAAGCGCAGCTTTGGATAAACTCCTTTGGACCACTACAAGTCTTTTGTTGACTGGAGGACTTTCCCGGCCATAACATAAACAGAGAGAAAACAAATAAGGGGTGGGGGAGAAGTTAACTCAATTAAGTCACACTTTGTTAATGTTCTGGAAAACTAAGTTTCAGGTCCAATTTTGATTCAAGTCCAGCTTGGGCAGCACAGACAAAAGAAATTCAGCCAAAAGTTTATCGAGTGCTATTTTTTTTTTTTTTTCATTCTAAAAGCATGTTTGTAGGCTTCTTCCCTGAGGTTATTATTGGAATCAGAGCTGAGCTATTATGCAATTGACACCTGAGAAGAAAAAAAACCCCAAATACCCCTAGACTAGTTCAAGTCCAAGTGTTTGCAAATATGTGCATAATCTAGAGGAAGAGGTGGAATGGAAATTGAGTGCAGGTGTAGAGAGAAAAAAAAGTACAGGCAGTTGAAATAACAGAGAAGGTAGAAGGGTGAAGGGAGAGGGGCGTATGTGTGAGAGAGAGACAGAGAGGAGAAAAGGGAGGTGGGCCTGAGGAAAGGTCTGTTGTCACTGGCAGGTAGCAGAGAGACACCCCCACCCGACCCCACCCCCAAGTTTCCCCAGCAGACTTGCTAACCCTAGCTCCTCACTTACCATCTTGCGCTGGAAGAAGGCGCTGCAGAAACTGAGCCCACTTTTAATTTTTCGGTAAAGTAGGTGGGAGTTTTAAATGGGACTGAAGGGAGGAGCTGGGAGAGGCGAGTTCTAATCTGCCAGCGCTCCGGGTGACGCCGGGGGCTCCCGGCGGCGCCGTCCTCGGATTTGGTGCGAGGCTGTCAAATGGTGACGTGGGCCAGGGGACTCAGCCAGAGCCAAAGGCAGCAGCACTCCAGGCGATTACCGTGTCGGGACCAAGACCTGCAGGTCGTGGCCCGAGTTGTGCGTCCTGGGATGGGGACTGCGGCGCTCCGCCTCTGGGTGAGCCGCGCCGCTTCAAAACCCGCGCGTACGAGATTCGCCGCCTGCCAACTCGGCACCCGACGTCAGGGGCTGGCGGTGACATCGCCACCGGGCCCATGGGGTGAACCTGGCTCCCGCCCACGCAAGGCGCGAGGCTTTCAGGCAGAGCGGGTCGCACAAGCTTTTAGACGTCAGGGCGCAAGGTCCGGAAAACTCCGAAGTGGCATCTCAGGCATCAGGGCAGCGTTTGAGGGGGTCCATACAACGCTTCTGAGTTAGTGCTTGTCCTTGATAAATAGCGACTTATTTTTGGTTTTGGAACGTGATTAGCTTTTTCCTTTCCTTTTCTTTTCTTTCTTTCTTTTTTTTTTTAATTTTGGGCCTCATTCCCCCAACTCCTGAAATGATGTTTAATGTAGAGGCTACCTATATCCATTCTAGAATTGTGATTTTTGTTCATTTTATTCACTGCTGTCTCCAAAGTGCCCGAACCAACTTCGAATCGGTAATAGATACTCAATAAAGAATGAGTATCATTCTTTAAGTTACAAATGTAAGAGTGTAAAGTATATAATATGTAACTATGAAAGTCTATACATTATATAGAATAAAATATGATTAAGAAAAAATAGTGTATTTGCAATTAAAGCATTTGAATTCCTTCATTTCTTTTTCTCATGCATTTCATTCTCAATTCCTACGATGTTACACTGAGAGGAGAAAAAGGAGTAAATCCCTCTTTAAAACTATTCATTTATCACTAATGGGTGGCTACAATTTCAACCAGTAATAGTCCCTAGGAGGCAGCACTCCTATTTCCTCTGTGCTGAAGGGTGACCTATAGCTAAGAAATGACCAATGTTAACCCAAGAAGTGGCAGACCCAGGATGTGAGCCTCTCTCTCCAGTATGGCCCCTAATACCAGGCCCAAGGCCTTTTTCTCTCTGATCTCCAGTATGGCCCCTAATACCAGGCCCAAGGCCTTTGTCTCTCTGATCTCCAGTATGGCCCCTAATACCAGGCCCAAGGCCTTTCTCTCTGATCTCCAGTATGGCCCCTAATACCAGGCCCAAGGCCTTTCTCTCTGATCTCTTCTTGGTGCACATTTATGTAATGGGAAGTGCTATGTATGGGATCCCGTTCTTCCGCTCTTCCCAAATTTGTATCCAGCCCTCACTATGACTACTTGAAGATAGGGTCTACAAAGAAGGTAATTAAGGTTAAGGTGTCATAAGGATGACCACCTCATACAATCAGATAGGTATCCTTAAAGGAAGAGAAAATGATAACAGATGCATGTATGGAGAAAAGATCATGTGAGGATCAGAAGGTCATCATTTGCAAGTGAAGGAGATGGACCTTCAGAGAAACCAATAACTACTGATACTTGATCTTGAGCTTAGACTGTCCAGAACTGAGAAAACAAATTTCTAATGTTTAAATCATCCAGGTTGTGATTTTTGTTATGACAGCTTTAGCACACCAATACAGACAGAGTGCAGGAGTTAAGAAATCTGATTTGGGCTTGCACAGTTCCTTCTCTAAGCCAGGTTTGACCTTTATTCTAACATATCTTGTGTTATGATCCAAGTATTTAGCAGTGACTAACACATAGCAGATGCTCATTAAGGGTTGTGTCTAGAATTAAGAAAGGAATGAAATGTCTTTTTTTTCCCTGATCCAATATAATTTATTCACAAATGGTTTTTAAGTGAATAGTATCAGGTCTGTGGGTCCCTGCTTTTCCAGGATTAATTTTCCTATACTGCCTGGTTTACCCTTAGTGAATGACATGACAGAGTGGTCCTTTCTGTGTTCTCACTGCATAAAAGACAAGAAAGTGAGGGAATATGACTGAGCTAATGGAGAAAACAGATCAAAGCTCATTTAGGCATTAAGGATCAATTACCTTATTCAAGGAGGGAGGGAACTAATTAATTTTGTGATGAGCACCAGAGGCAGAAAAAGGAAGACCAATCTGTTTTGTTTTGGACAGCTATCATAAATAAGACACACAAGTCTCTGGGAAATAAAATTTCTTGACTTTAAAAAAAGACTCAAAGTGTCCTCCCTGGTGACACAAGAGGTTTAAGTGGCAGCACTATGAAGCTATCTGCAGTCACTGCAGCATGAGTTCAATCCCCAGCCAGGGAGCTGACCCCCATGGTGCAGCAGATCTCTCGTGTCTCTCCTGCTACTCCCCTCAGCAGTGAATTTCAGTAGATCTGTGTTCTCCTCCCCACTCTGTCTCTGGTGAATCTTCTCACCCCCCACACCTCTGGTCTGCCCCTAAGTTCTTGTGTGCATAAATAAATCTTTTTTAAAAAAAAATCGATCAATAAAGAAGACTCAAAGTGGGAAATTGCACAGATTATATGAAATATAAAATACATGTGGGTACAACTTACTGCTCTTCTCTCTGAGATTCAATTACCTGGGCTTATACTATGATGTTCAAATCTTCAGTTAGCTCTTCAGGTAAATTAAGAAGGAAAAATGTACATGTGAGAGTTATTAAAATTTGACCATTAATGTTTGAAAATCCCTAAAACACTGCCAAATCATGACTTGAAATTATTGTTACTGATAGGTTTAGAGAACTCTGCCTTTGAACATACATGCTGCTGTGCTGACTTGTTAAAAATAACTGAAAATGAAAGCTACAGTTATAAGACATTTTTTAGAATTAGAAATATCTTTTTAAAAATCTTTGATGGATTTTGAGCATACAAATGTTTTACAAATAATTAACTACTTAAGCTTCCGAGAAGTAGTTAATGTACGCAGCTACAAAGTATTTGCAAAGTTTGGGCCTCCTTGGTGGCGCAGTGGGTTAAGCAAAGCACTATGAAGCAAACCGCAGCCACTGCAGCACGAGTTTGATCCCTGCTGCCAGCCAGGTGGGGGACCCACATGGTGCAGCAGACCTCTCCTGCTGTGCCCGCTGCTCCCCTCAGCAGTGTACTTCTGATGATCTGCCTGTTCTGCTCCCCGCTCTCTGTGGTGAATCCTCTCACCACCCCCATATCTCTGGCCTGTACCCCAGTGCTTGTATGCATAAATAAATAAATCTTTAAAAAAAAAAAAAACAAAGTATTTGCAAAGTTAAACAGTGAAAAGGTATTGACAACTGAAAAAAAAAAAATCAGAAGATAAAGCTTTTCTAAAATCATAACTGATGGAAAAATTTCCAAGTTCTTAGGGTCTGATATAAGCACATCTTTTAATTTAAGATCTACTGCTTAGTTATAAACCTTATTTTTTTAATGACTATTTTTAAAGGAGTCCATTAAGTTTCCATATGAAAACTTTTAGCCATATTTTTGCTCACATGTGTGAAAGAGATGTCTCTTCCTTAGTCATTGCAAATCATGTATGGTTTCTTCTATGAACAAGACACAGTAAAAACTATCTTTTGTTATGTTGCTGAAGGGGTGCTGTTAAAAGAGAAGTCACCAAATACCGCCCAATTGAATCATAGCACTGCCTCCTGCCAAGGCAAAGATATTGGAAAAAAAAAAAAAAAAGGAAGTAATTTGACCTGTCCACAAACCAAGGTAGACAGAAAAGGTAGAGTGTGATCACATGTAGGTCAAGGAGATAAATAGATTGGCATATGGAATGTTCTTTTATTTCACCCCTGGAGAACAACTTTATTCAATTACCTCCTTAGTGAATTCAGTAGCGTATATAATAAAAGAACAATTTTTAAATTCTCTTTACAAACATAGATTTTCCCCCATAATTTCAACAGCTGAGTCTCCAAGCAATAAAAATACAGTATTTCAACTTTTACACATAAGTAAAGCAAAACATAACCCTGAAAAAAATCCACTCAGTAGATGATTAACATTGGAAGATTTAACAATAGCATATCTCTTTGAGCATATAAGAACCATGACACATGTATAGTTTATTGAGGCATAGTTATGAATTTCTCTTCTCCAGCACCATGTTCAGAAATAGATCATGTTGACATGTACAGAGTTTCCTATTCTACTCCCCACTACCTCCATGCCCTAGCTTCTAGTAGCCTCACATACATAGTTACTTTTGCAGTGTTCACTGTTGCTGTAGGAACAAAACGTACAAAGGACAAACTCAACCATTAATTCTGCCAACATAAATGGGGGAAAATTCTTTAGAAAATTAAATCATTAGCCAAAAGAGAGAACGGCCTTGAATTAAACAGTGAATTGTTCAATTAGGCCTGAATCAGATCAGCATTATATGGGACTGGACATCTATAATGCTACTCCATTGGATGTTTTAACCAACATTTATTTTAATAGTTTCAAAACAATGTTAGTCTTTTGTTTACTGACTCATTAAATGATTGCTTAATTTTTCAGATAAACTTGAATGTATTCAAAAAAATCATATTCTATAATGAGAATCACAAATTTGAAGATTCTCGAGTCTAAGGAGTACATCTTTTAAACATCAACTAGTGAATTTGTTTATACTTAAGGGGTAATTAGCAGATGGATGGAGATCTTCATTGTGCAAAATGAGGTAAAGTTTTTCCATGCTCTATAGCATTATTTTCTTATAAAATGGCATTTAAAAATATTTGTGGCAAGCTGCAATAGATACTTGAGGATTATTCTGATTATTGACAGGCAAGCATTTCCCTTTTAAAAAAATATTTATTTATGCATATAAGAACTGGAGTGCAGACCAGATCACAGGAGGTGAGTGGATTCACCAGAGACAGAGTGGGGAGCAGAACAGGTAGATTGAATGTAATACACTGATGAGGGAAGCAGCGGGTGAAGCAGGAGAGGTCTGCGTTGCCATATGGGTCCCCTCCCTGGGATCGAACTCATGCTGCTGTGCAACATGATGCTTCACAGTGCAGTACTCAACAAGCTGCACCACCAGGTAGGCCTGCATTTCCCTTTTTCTTTCAGGTCCTGTCAGGCTACCATGAGGACAGGAGGCAGCCTTGTCTCACAGGGTTTTAACACATTGTGTCTGAGTGCACTAGTTGGGAAGTTATGCTCTTTAATAACCTATTTGCCAAATTATAATAAATAATCCCAGTATTATTATAAAAGTACATACAAAGTAGTGAAATTAACTTTGTATTACCCCAAGGATAGTGATGGGAAATCCCAAACAAAACAAAAGAAATATAATTGTAATCCTTGTTACTTTATTCTCAGTACTTTAAAAAATGTAGATATGTTACTATATATCTGAGATATGCCAGTCCAAATATATTGTGAAAGAAAATGAATTTCTGCTTTTGAAGCAGAAATTTTTACAGAAGTGGCTTCAGTTCCTTGCTTACTCCTAAAAGTCCTCTTGAGGATTGTTAATGAAGTAGTGGGCGAATTGCTTACTAGCATTAAAGATTTGAAGGTGAATTTGTTGTGAACAATTTTATCCTGACAATAACAGATATAAGGACATAGCTGCTAGTTTTTTAAAAAGCTTAGTTCAGTGAAAGAGAAAAACAGTACAACTGGGATTTGTTCCTTTTAGCCCTGGAATTCATAAAACCTGAAATATGAGTGATTTCATTTAAAGAAATATATTCCAATACCATGCAGTTTTTATGATTGTGGCTTTGTAGTAAAGTTTGAAGTCTGGAAGTGTGATCCCTCCACTTTCCTTTTTTTCAGTTAGGAGAGCTTTGGCTACTCGAGGTTTTTTGTGTCTCTTTATAAATTTCATCAATTTTTTTTTTCTATTTCTTTGAAGAATGACATTGAAATTTTTATTGGAATAGCATTGAATCTGTAGACTGCTTTTGGTAGGATGGCCATTTTGATGACGTTAATACTTCCAATCCATGAACAAGGGATGTTTTTCCATTTCTTTGTATCTTCTTCTATTTCTTTTAGCAATGTTTTGTAATTTTCTTTGTAAAGGTCTTTCACCTCTTTTGTTAGATTTATTCCAAAGTATTTAATATTTTTGGTTTCAATTATAAAGGGGATTTTTTTTTTAATTTCTTCTTCTTCAGCTTGGTTGTTTGTATAAAGGAAGGCTACTGATTTTTGTGTGTTGATTTTGTATCCTGCTACTTTACTAAACTGGCCGATTAGCAGACACATAGACCAATGGAATAGAATAGAAAGTCCAGAAACAAACCCACAAGCTTATGAGCAACTAATCTTTGACAAAGGAGCAAAGAACATGCAATGGAATAAAGACAGCTTGTTCAATAAGTGGTGCTGGGTAAACTGGACTGCTACATGCAAAAGA
>JAGFMF010011696.1:3058203-3071964 GCA_019455555.1 Galemys pyrenaicus
AATAATAATGACAATAAAGACACAAAAACCAAAAATGAAAAGACAAGGACAAATTGGGGATACTTTGTGGGAGGGAAGAGGGGGAGGGTTGAGGGCAGATGGGAGCATGGGGACTGAGGTGATGGTGCACTGGTGATATGGTGATGGGGAATACATGGGGATTGCAATTGATGTCAAATATATATAAATAAATAAAGTTAAAAATAAATAGACATACAGGAAGAGAAAAAAAATTCAAAAGCTGTCAGAATCCATCAAATAAAAAAGAAATATATTTAGATACAACATGTTAAATTACAATGGAGTTACAATTCCATATTTTTGCAATCTATAAAATATTAGCTGAATACCTAATAAGCTAATAATATGACATAAAATTACCTTTTTTACAATCAAAGAATTTTACTTGGAACTTGTGATAATAAAATTTGAATATATATAGTAAAACTGCTTTCCACATTTCTTCTACATAAAATGAAAGTATATGCCAATCTCTGGCCACTGCAATTACTTATAACTAAAAGTATTTGCGAAAGGAATAGACTTATAAAAACAGCTATGAAACTAATAGTTAAATGACAGAATGAACAGAAGCATTAGATTATGGGTAAAGTACAATCTTAAAAATAAAACCTTAAAATAATTTTTGAATGTAGAAAAAACTGTGTGTATATTATGTTATATAATACACACATATTTGATGAGATTATATACATATATATGTAGGTTATATAATATACACATGTGTGCACATAACATAATATAAATATACTATAGAATATACATATACACAATGTATATCTTTTAAGTAAGCAAAAATAAGGCAACTTTTTTTTAAAGATTTATTTATTTATGCATACAAGAGTTGGGGTACAAGCCAGAGTCGGGAGAGGTGAGAAGAATCACCAGATAGAGCGGGGAGCAGAACAGGCAGACAGACCGAAACACATTGCTGAGGGGAGCAGCGGGCACAGCAGGAGAGGTCTGCTGCACCATGTGGGTCCCCTCCCTGGCCGGCAGCAGGGATCAACTCGCGCTGAAGTGGCTGCGGTTTGCTTCATAGGGTGTTGCTTAACTGACTGCACCACCAGGGAGGGCCCGAGTTTTCATATTTTTACAATAAATAACTAATAACGGTATTGTTGGACCATACAGAATTTCCATTTTTATTTTCTTATGAAAGCTCCATAATGTTTCCTGATGAGGCTGCATTAACTAGCATTTCTCTGAACAGTGGAAGTGAGTTCCCTTTTTATCACATACTTGAAAACACTTCTTGTTTCCATTCTTTCTAATATGTGCCAATCTCACAAGGGTGAACTGATATCACATTGTGATTTTGATTTGCATGCTCCTTATAATAATTTATGCTGAACAATTTTTCATATGTCTGAAGGTCGTCTATCTGTCTTCTTTAGAAAAGTGTCTAGTTGGGACTTTTGCTCATTTTTAAATTGGGCTTTCTAGTTTGTTATTGTAGTTGGATTTTATTAACACTTTATATATTTTGGAAACTAGCCCTTTGTCAGATATGTGATGGGGAAATATTTTTGCTCATTCAGTAAGCTGCCATTTTGTCTTGCTAATGGTTTCTTTTAAGTTTGATTTAGTCCCACGTGTTTAGTTTTGCTTTGATTTTCCTTGCTGTTACAGTTGAGTTCCCAAATACATCTTTGTAGTTGATTTCCCATATTATGTCTGCTGTTTTCTTTCAAGTATATTTTATAGTTTGGGTTCTTATATCCAGGTCTTTAATTCATTTAGAATTAATTTTGTGTCTGGAGTTAAGTATGACTCTCATTTTATTTTTTGCGTGTGGATATTCACGTTTGCTAGCACCATTTGTTAAAGAGGCTTTCTTTTCTCCATTCTATGGTTAAAGACTAATTGTCCATATTTGCATGGGTTTATCTCTGCATTTCTTATTCTGTTCCATTGACTTGCGTTTCCATTTCTGTTCCAATACCATACTGTTTGAACTACTATTCAAACTATTGTATATGTGGTATAATTTAAAATAAGAAAGCTTGATACCTCCATTTTTCTTCTTTTCCCCCAGGATTGCTTTAGCTATTCAGAGGCTTTAGGTTCCATATAAATTTGGGGGTTTTGGGATCCATTTACAATTCTGCAATTTCCATGAAAGAAGTCATTGGTATTTTGATAGGTATTGCATTGAATAAATTGTTTTCAGTAATATGACCATCCAAATGATATTTATTCTCCCAATCCATGAGCACAAAGTATCTTTCCATTTGTCCCAAAACTTCTTTCCTTTTCATTTTGCTTTTCAAATTTCTGTCCAGAGGTCTCCTAATTCCTAAAGATATTTGTTGCTGTATTTGCTTTTTTGTGATTAGGTCACTTAGGGTTTAGTTTGGTTTGTTTTCTCTTCTTACTTTACTTTGGTGTGAAAGGGGGCCGGAAGAGATTTAGAGCTTAAATGTTCTATCTCAGTTTGAGGAATGAAATTCATCAACTCTGCCTCCTCTCCTTTCTCTCCATAGCAAATTCTGTTCAGTACTTTAGTTGTTTTAACTTCCCACCTCTCCTCCCTGCTGCTCCATTCTGTCTCAAACCATGATCTATGAAGTATGATTCCTCCAGTGAGGGGAACTAACTCTGGGCCACAAGGCTCTCATACTCAGGGACTCAGTTGGGCTAGACAGGCAGGAAGTGCCTGAGCAAGGTATGTGCCACATTGTCAAGTGATGGCTACTGAGTGGCCATCATTGCCCCTCCAACTCCCACAGTGCTCTTTCTAAGGAGTTTGCTCTGCACAACAGTTGATAATGTTCTAAGGGATTAGTGAGTCATCTAGCCAAACCTTCTCTGTGCTACTGGGCACTCAATGGATCATAGCCTCACACAGCCAGGCATCTTTTTGCTCTCTTCTAGGAGGGGGGAGATTTTTTTGCTTGCTCTGGTCACAGAGTCCCAATATTCCAGGTCAGCCAAACTAATCAAAGTTCCTCAGGGAAACACATGGTACCCTAGAGTGCCCTGTCATGCCATAGATAACAGATTTAGAGAATACCTTGGAGAAAGAAAAGTCTTCTCAGCAAATGGTACTGGGAAAACTGGAAAACCACATGCCAAAATATAAAACTAGACCTTTCTGTCATACCATATACAACACAACAATTAAACAGAATTCCTACAATCTAGGGTTTAAGTTTTACAGGAAAAAAAGAAGAAACTCTGGGGTGCAGGAATTTCATGATACATTGTTATAACTTGACAAACTTCAAGGGAAAGTTGAAAGTCACCAAGTTGAGCTTCCTCCCCTTAGATGCCTTGATTATGCCTGTGGGAACTTCAGATTGGTAGCACACTAGGATTTCCAGAATATGGAAGTTAAAGTGGATGACAATATCATACATAAAACATATAATTCAATAAATATATAAATAAAAATGTAAAGAGAAAATGGGCCAAAGGTAGGTCATCAGAAAGGAGTATGTGAAAACTGTCTCACTGAATCCTTTATTTTGATGCTAATAAATTGAAAGTTACTTATTTTTGTTTTGCTTTATGGAACACAGTGTTGTCTCTCAGCTTCTGCTCTCCTTCAGTTAGTCACATCCCTCTAGGCACTAGCTTGCATTTTTTTCCCCCATTGGCTATTTTATTCCAACTTAAAATGTATGTAAAGAACAAATGACATTCTTAGCATTAGATGATGTTAAGAATCACTTAGTGTACTTAAAGTGGGAGGCCAAAAATCTTATCACATGAGATAAAAGTCACAGGGACAAAAATTTATATCTAATCATTGAAGTACTTGTAACAGAATTGTCAAAAAGAAATATTTTCCTTATGCAGTAGGGGTTCACCATCCTTAGAGATAGTACACTGAAGGCCAGGAGGCAGAGAGGTGACTTAGTGAGTGTAAGCATGCATTCCTTGAAAAAGTGAGGGAGCTCCATTTCCATTGTCCTCTTCATTAAGTAAGTACTGGAAGTAAACCTCTGAACAAACGAAGCGTGGTTTCTGTCTTAACAGTGTTTATACTCCCAAGGGAAGAGATATTATGCACATTTTTGTATAAATTAAGACTGATAAATTCAGTAAAGAAGGAATTTAGGATTCAGTGGGAGTGTTCAACTCATACGCAATCCATTTAACAGGGAAAGAAGCTGGGAGTAGACTGAGGTATAAAGTTATATTTTTCTGAGCAATGGATTTTAGCAAAGACTTGAAAGAAAAGTATGAATTAAAATGGCAGAGAAGAAAAGGAAACTTTGTATTGAGAAGACAAAAGAACACATGTAAATGGACAGAGCAGAAACAGAAGGAATTGTGGGCAGTGGGGCTAGAAGTGTTTGTTGAGACCAGGCCATCCAAGTGCATGCTCTATCTACAGAACAGTAGAAAATTATTAATGGCTTTACCATGTGAGTAAAGTGACATTTATTTCCAAACCATCAAATACTAGATGAGACAGTGGCCTTCTTGTTAGAGAGTCTACAAAACTGAAGTGCTTTCTCAGTGCCTCTGGTACCATGGGCTACACAGTTGCCCAAAGCCTTATTCAGAACTAGCCCTCATTTACAACAAAGCAAAAGATCTTTTACATGGATGGCGTGTTAATTACAAGGTTTTACATTGCTGAATTCCTAACTTTTAGAATAGGAAGGTGCTTTAGACTTCTTCCCATCTGGTCTCCTCTCAATCTCTGAGACATACATAGGAATGTACTGAGTTGCCCAAGGACATCTACTATTAAACACAAGCTAGAAACAGAAGCTGAATGTCCAAACTCCTGTTGAATGTTGCTATTAATTCTGTTGTCTTATTAACGATTAGGATTATGTATAATATAAATCTGCAGTCATTTTTTTATGTAGTAAGGCTAATTCCTTCTTTTGTAATTAAATTTTATAGAATATTATTCTAATGTCCTTTTTTTGGTTGTTCTAAATGTGAAGAAAAACATATGCTGAAATCAAATTACAATTATATTAGCCATGCCATGCCACTTATTTAAAGCACCATTATTCAAGCTAAGATATTTGTAATATAAAAAGCACCTTGTTCTTCAATATAATCTGAACTCTAGTCACAGGACTTTCTAAGCAAAAATGTGTATTTTAAAAGGAGTAAAATCAAGATATTTTTATTTAAGTACAAGTACACTTAAAGTCTTTATACACAAAGGGAGAAGGAAAGCAATATACACAAAAGTTTATTATTGTATATTATGGTATTCATGTCATTGAAATATTTGTATTTCTTTAAATATTATATATTTTTTCATGGTTCTTAATCATTGCCTGGCCACTTCTGTTGTTTATATCCAAATGAATATGCACATTGAAAATCTTGTCCAGGTTTCCTTTCCACTGGTCATGAGATTGTCCCCCTAATCTGTGACTTGCCCATAGGGATGGAAAAGTTTTTGCCTTAGTAACTATGATTGTGTTTGCTGTCTTTATGTTTCTTTAATTTCTTCTGTCTCTCCTACTTTTCAGGGCCAGTTTCTTTTAGTAAGAAGACTTAAATGTTTTCTGGAAAGAGGTGGGGCACAATTAACAACAAAAGAATATATAGTGTACACAAATTAGGAAACTCTAAAATTAAAACAGAAAAAATATTCACCGGAATGATTATTCACTGAATATTAACAAATTGTTACTAATGTGCAAAATTGGTAAACTTACAGGATTTCTAAAATGTATACACACCTATATATGTTTATAGATGAATTTTACAGAAATTGATTTAAAACTGTATATAATTTTATAGTTGCTTGTGTGGCAGATTATAGCTTTCAAAATTGGACAGAGCAGTTTTTCATTATCACAGGTACTTTTAGAACCTTATCATTCCCACTGAGAGAGAAAGAGAAAGAGAATTTTGTGATTCTCTCTCTCCCCCTCCCTTCCAGACTTTCCTCTTCTCCTCCCACACATACAGTTTTGAGAAAGGCCTGAGCCACATACACGAAGGTAAGCAGTTCAGTTTACAGTGTCATGACATCGTCTACAGTCAGTATGAAAGTCAAACCGTTTGAGTGACAGGACAGCCTTCACATGAGCTAGGTCAGGCTTCTAGCTTGACACTGAGTAGAACATAAATGGGATATCCTCATATTTGGCTGCCCTGCTTAAATTAAAGATTTGTGAGCAAAATAATTTGTCATTTCTTTAGGCCAGGATTTCTCTGCTTTATCATACTGACATTGGGACAGGACATTTTTTTGGTTTGTTTTGGATCTGTCCTGTGTACATTAGGACATTTGACAGCATTCCTAGCCCACTGCCAATAACAGCCCCCTCACAAGTCATGACAATTAAAAATTGTCCCCAGGAGGGTGGGAGGGGGGCAAAATCACCCCCAGATGAAAATCAGTACTTGGAGACATTGTTTTGGGGTTATTTGGGAGCATTCATGGTGCTCATTTCTCTACTCCTGTCTTGGACATTGTTACCCAACAATATCCCCCATATATGTGATTTATGCATATCCATTTAATTAAATATAAACATATATGATATATATGTGATAAACACACATAAGTCATTATTTTTAACAGTACTATCTATTTTAACATTTTTACAAAAGAATGGAAAGATCATAGAGACTTAACTATATTTTTTTTCCTCAAGTAAACAGAAAGAACTTTAGTACTTTTTCATTTACTGACTTTATAATAAACTAATACATTTGTTTTAAAATGCTATATTGGCTATGCAATATTACATAATATGTTCAATAATTTCTTCTTGACAAATACTGGTATCTTCATGAATACAAATGACCCCAAAGTATACTTTGAAGAAAGAAAAGTCTCCAGCAAATAGTTAGCAAAACTGGACAGCTATATGCAGAAGAATAATATTAGATGGTTATATCATAGCACATACAAAAAATTAATTGAAAATGAATCATACTTGGATATAAAACTTAAAACCATAAAATATATAAATGAAACCATAAGCAAAACACCCCCACAATATTGGGTTTGAGGATAAGACTTCCAAAGAGAATGAAATAAAATAAAAAAATAAGCAAATGGGGTTACATCAAACATAAAAGCTTCTACAAGGCTAAAGAAAATGAAAAGACATTTTGCTAAATGAGAGAAAATATTTGTACATTGTGCATAATATCTAATATCTGTAAAGAACTCATACAGCTCAAAAATAACAAGAAGAATAACCAATGAAAAAGTGGACAGAGGAGCTAAATAGACACTTCTTCAAAGAACACATAAAGGTTGAAAACACACACATGAAAAAAAATGCTCCTTTTTTTCACTTATAGAAAGGAAATGCAAATCAAAATCACAATGAGATACCCTCTCACACCTGTGGGAAACAGGTAATTTTGGGTAGGGTATGGAGAAAGGTGAAACTTCATATACTGTTGATGGGATTGTAGACTGGTCCAGTCCCTATGAAAAACATTATGGAGATTTCTCAAAACTTTAACAAATTTACCATACGACCCAGCAATTTCACTCATAGATAACTACCTGAAGAATGCATAAATACTAATTCAAAGATTAGATGCTTTATTCTGTTCATTACTACATGATTTACAATAGCCAAATTATGGAAACAACCTAAGTGCTCAAGGACAGAATTTAGTTAGTGGATTAATTTGTGGCTTATATACACAATGGTATACTACTCATCTACAAAAAAGATGAACTTTTGTCAACTGGAGGCAATTATGTTCAGCAGAAAAACACAGAAAGAGAAAGAAAAATACCAGATGGCTTTATTTTGTTTGTGAAATATAGAGAAACAAAACAAGAGTTAATAAGATAGACAAATAAACAAAACATAGAAACCTAACTATAAAGCTGAGAATACCAGAGGCAAAAATATAGAGTGCAAAGTAGGGAGATGCCCAATGTACTGTGGTGTAGGACTATGTGTGCCCTCTAAAGAAGTATGAACCTATACCTCTGAATTATATACAAGGTTATGAACCAGTGGTACCTCAAAAAATATTAATAGGCTTTATTTTGTAAATACTTTTAACATTACAGAAAAGTAGAGCAGAATTTACAGAATTCCTCTATGCCTTCATCTCCGATATTTCCCCTATTTTTAACATCTTACATTAGGTACTACATTAGCTACAACTAATTTGTCAATATTGATGTATTATTCACTGTGTGACATAATTAACAAAGGGTTCATTCTTTGTGTTTTACAGTCTATGGGTTTTGACAAATAATGACATATACTATTACCATGCAGAAAAGTTCACTTTTCTGTTCTAAAAATCCCCTTGCTCCACATTATATATCATTCATTTTTTTTGGCTTTTATTTATCTGACTTGCTATTTTTAATTTTTCTATTTTTTCATTTCTTATTTTTTGTAGTTTGATCAAGTAGGCATTCATTTCACTTGTCACCTTGTAAATTTGAAAATTGTACCCTGTGTTTTCATTATTCAATACTTGACTTTTCTCTGCGGGTGCTCATATTAGGACACGTCTCTATTATCATTTGTCTAAAAGAAAATAAAACTTATTGAGGATATACTACATGCCTATTCTAAGTGTTAATATTCTATATTATACATACATTATAATTAACATTAGATAATAATAAATAAGACCTAATTTACTTCTATTGACAGTTTTATTAAGGTAAGAATATTTCATTAAGGTGGGCAGAGTTATCATATCTGATACTGCTTAATTGAGGTACTTCTCCATTGTCACACAGCTATGAGATATTTAATCCAACTGAATCTAGCTAGAGCTTTGAAACTCTAAATGCTATACTGACTCTCACTGACACAGGTAGGTAACTTGGAAAAGCATTCTATTTCCTATTTCTTTGTACTCCAACAAGTTGATATTTTAAAAAATAGTTTTGCCTTTTTCTCCTGATTACTCTCTGCTGCCCCTCATACTCTATTTTGCCTGCCATTAATGCTTAGATTTTGCTAATAATTTAGAATTTTAGTTTTGGACCATTACACTTCCTAATGATTTTTTATATTACAAATTAAAATATCATTTTTCCTAGTAAAGTATTAATTAAGTGTATAATTCAATGCTGTCAAAGTTATAGGCACATCATATAATTAGTACATTTCTGTAAACAGAAATCTTTTGGTGATAAGTATAAAGAACATATAATTGTGAAAATATGATCTCTACCAAAGTTCAATAAAGTGCTGAATAGTTAAAATTAACATAATTTATTATAAGGAAATTTCTTATAAAGGAATTTTACCCATCTGCTAAAAATAACAAAGCATTCATACTAGAAAAATTTAAATATGTCACTAAGAATGTATGAGTCCAAAACCATATAATCTAATAGTAATTATTTAGTACATTTAAATATCAGAATAGGTCTGTCTGGAATTGAGATAATCAGTAATTTTATAATGAATACCTACCACTTTATAATCAGAAGTCCTCCACCCCTCACCTGTTTATTGTTTTAGATTTTTATTATAGTCTTTACAACAAAATAAGATCAAATAGAGTCAGCTAAAACCACACTGCCCTCTATGGGATTTTGGCTGATCCACTTTATTTTACTTTTGTTTTTAAGAGTGGTTCTGGAATTTGGAAAGTTGTTTATTTACATAAAGAATAAGGTACATAAATGAAAAAAGCTTTACAATAAAATGACCAATTGTCACATGAAGCTATATTGGTATAACTGGCCTAATAATATATCTGGATGTAATATTTGTATTTTGTGAGTAGTGGTTAATATTTACCATTCTCCACAAAGATATTCAGTTGATCCAGTACACTTATTGAAACAATGTTTGTTTCTTTCCACTATACTACAGTGTCTCCATTGTCATCAGTCAGAGATCAGTAGACATAAGTCTACTCTTACTTCCTATTCCATTTATCATTTTTTTTCCTCCAGGATCTCACTGTGTTTTTTACTATAATTGTATATTAAGCTTGAAACTTTATATCTTTTTTCTTCTCAAAAGAATATTTGAGAATATATGGCATATTGTCACATGCTAGCTTATCAATTTTCATTAGACCCTACTGTATTTTGGTTAAGATTATATTGAAATCTATGTATCACTCTTGGAAGAATTGACATACGTATAACATTGAATCTTACAGTGTATCTAAATGCAAAATCATTAATGAAATAAGTATACTTGGAGACAAAAAAGATATAAAACTCAACACCCAGACAAGAAATAGGGAGTAACTTTGATACGAAAAGGTATTAATAGGTGGCAAAAAGTTGTGGAAGATTGATGTGACACAGCTTGTTAAAAAACTAGCAAATACTTCATAATTTCTATTTTCTGTATAAAGAACAATACAATAAAACCACTGAGAGAAAGAGGTATAGACTTATGGGAAGTTATGAAGATTGAAAATTGTCACAAAGGGGAGAAAAATAGGTTTCTAATTATAAGCAGTAAGGATTAAGATTAAGAGAAAGACTAGGTAAATAGTAACTAAATTATGTGAACAGTAACGAAGGGCAAGAGACAGGATGTTTAGACTGATCTTTAGTTGAGGGCTTGTTGAAAAGTTGTACATGAACTTCAATGTAGTGTCAGATTTGAAGGTTTTGATAAATGATTGGTAGAAGTTTGGGATAATAAAGGAAAAATGCCTCAAGAGGATTAAAAGAATTAGACTAAAAGAATCAAGAAACTGGATACCTTACTAAATCACAGAATAAGCATAGGAAGAATAAGTGAGCAAACTACTGGGAAGATAGTGGCTTGTTGCCAAAAATAGGACACGGTAGATTTAAATGTATTTTGATCTCCTCCTCTTAAATATAGTTTAGGATTTACTTTAGTCATTCTTTTAGAGTATTCATTTGTACTGGCATAATTTGTTGATTTTGGTCTCTCTCATGAGTAACTGAATGCTTCTGCTAGTAAGATGAAGGGGGGAAAGAAAAGGAAATAGTGACAGTGGGTGAAACTAATCAACTGTAGTTGATATAATTAGAGTGTTAATAATGTGCCTTTGAAATCAGCTGTTCACACCAATGTGTTTTAAACAGAAGGAAATGAAAACTTGAAGGCAATATTATTTGCTCTAGGGCAGAAATACAATCAGAATGCAGATCTCCTTCTGTGTCCTGGCTTCCACCAGGATACAATCATCACGTTTTCCATCTACTGCAGTACCATGTATCTTATTTCTTGGAGCAAATTGGTCAGGAAATATTTACAACATTTTAGATGTAATGATATTCAAATTAGATTTATAAAGCTTTTTAACTAATAAATTCACATTTCATTATCATAAAATGAAGTGGACAGAAAAATCAAGACTTATTCGTTCTCATAGCATTTCTTGTTCTGTATTGTCAGTAACTCTATTGAAACAGGTAACATTAATAAGAGAATGAGAACTAAGTGACAAATTTTATTAAGTGGGAAACTAAAATCTCAATTTCATTAGTAACTATATCTTCAGAGCCAAGATAAAACTTCTCTTTTTGTATACACTCATTTTCATAACATTTCCAGTTACCAATGAAGAATTCAATTATTATAAAGCTTAATCCATCCTCCTGAGTCCTCTATTTCTGAGTTCCTTTTCTTAGAGACCTATGGTTCACTAGCACTTTTTGCTAGCTTCTTGTTTTCTCTTTGTCCCAGTGACTCTTCCCTCATTTCTATATTTTTCCTATTCAAAAAAAACAAAACAAAACCCACAACTTCCTCATTACTTGCTTTTATTGGGGTCTAGGTCTGCTTGGCCCAAATCCAAATCCATAGAGTAAATGGACAGTTCTAAGATTCAGGATACCTGAGCTCTATACTTGCTACAACACTGACTTTTGTTGCAACCTTAGTCAAGGCATTTCTCTCTGTACATTTAGCTTTTCTATTAGTAAACACATGGGTATTGTAGTTGATCTCCATGGTGCCTTTCAGCCACATATTCATGTTTCTCACATCTGTTTTTCTCACAAGTCCTGTGCCAGTGAGCTGTTGCATCCTTCAGACACTAGAGGGAGTTTCCTGAAGACTTTTCTCATATACCCAGATTTAAATAAGGGATAATCTATTAATGACAGACCATGTTCTGACTAAATATTGTGACTTCGCTTTTGACTTTAATGTAAATATAAAAGAAATAAATGTTGCAGCAATGATAACATTTTGTACAATTAGGGTCTTTTAGCATAGCTTAACCTTTTAAAAAATATAGCTCAAGGCTAATTTGCTTTAAATACCAACCAGGTATAGAATTTTCTATTCCTTATTTTTCTCTAGATTTATGAATATTTGGGGGCCTCCCTGGTGGCACAGGGGTTAAAGTCTCAGTGCTATCAAGCTATCACCAGTCACCGCGGCATGAATTTGATCCTCATGCAAGGAGCTGACCCATATAGCGCAGCAGACCTCGCCTGTCTCACCTGCTGCTCCCCTCAGCAGTGTATTTCAGTGAATCTGCCAGTTCTGCTCCCCACTTTATCTTTGGTGAATCCTCTAACCATCAATCCTCCACCCCCGTACCTCTGGCCTACACCTTAGTTCTTGTATGTATAAATAAATAAAATAAATGTTTCAAAGAATTATGAAAATTTTGGGAAGACCATTCAAAAATCAAGGAAAGACAAGTAAAATTGTTTAGTTGAGGTTGAAAACCATTATTTGTAGTTAAGCGGCTTTCTTGTTTGATAATATAGTAAAGTAAGTATTACAGAGGTCCTGGGTACTTTTGAAGAAAATGTTTATAAAGATATGCAATTTGATAAAGATCAGTTTAAAAATAATACTGTTATGAGCTCATTTCTTAATTACCAAAGAAAGCATCTTTGGAAAGAACAAATGAAGATGTATCCAGCAGGCTAAGTGTAATATAGGTTGATGTAAGAACTTAATTTGCATTTATATAATTAATAAAATTAAGAAACAACCCAAATATCTTGAAATCAAAGGAGCTGAAATTAAACTGGTTATTTGCTCTTTTGGGGACTATTTTCTTATTCTCTTAGAATCTGTTGCACTTTATCTTTGATATTCCTGTATTTCAGTATCTTTAGATGTTGAGATTTTCTTCTCATTGAGGTTTGAAACTATAAAGTTTTAAAACCTGAAATCCTTACTATGAAGAATTCTCAATCTTTTCATTCATTAATTCCTTTATATTTTGTTTCCTCATTTCTGATATTCCTACTATGTAGTATCAATCTCTGTCTTACATCCATTCTTTATGAGGTTGTATCCATTACTTTATCACAAAGTCTGTTACTTTGACAAATGTTACTTTTTCAACAAGGACAAAAACAAGTTTTTTATTTTGACTTACACATTTTACAACAGGTGCCCTCAACTGATTTTTGTGTTTTCCAACATGCTCCCTATATTCAAAAGAATATTTATACCCATGTTGTAAACATTTCTTATCTCTATTCTAGCAACTCCATAGGCTCTAGTATCAGATATTTCATTTATCTCCCAGCAGGTTTAGTCTTCAGAACACTCAAGGACTTTTGCTGTGAACACATCATAATTCACATGAGACTATCAGCTGTTCTTTTGACTATAAAATGTCAAGTTTGAAGCAGCTATGATTATACTTATTAATAAGTTCCATTTATTAAGTGTGACTACATTTTTTTCTGTTTCTGTGTCTTTTTTGACCAATCCAAGTGGGAATAAAAGCCAAAACTCCAGGGCCTCCCTGGTGGCGCAGTGGGTTAAGCAACGCACTATGAAACAAACCTCAGCCACTGCAGCACAAGTTCGATCCCTGCTGCCGGCCAGGGAGGGGACCCACATGGTGCAGCAGACCTCTCCTGCTGTGCCCGCTGCTCCC
>JAGFMF010011696.1:3074441-3109910 GCA_019455555.1 Galemys pyrenaicus
CCTGCTGTGCCCGCTGCTCCCCTCAGCAGTGTACTTCTGTTGATCTGCCTGTTCTGCTCCCTGCTCTCTGTGGTGAATCCTCTCACCCCCCACCCCCACACACACCTCTGACCTGTACCCCAGTGCTTGTATGCATAAATAAATCTTAAAAAAAAATACTATTTCCAACCCATCCCATCATCATGGTCCAAATTTCCATTCTTTTTGTCTTGTACTATTATGGTAGTAAATATCACTCTTCAGTTTCGCTGACTACAGAGATTATTGAGTAATCTTTGGTAACTTTCTGGCTCTTTAATAAAATTAAATGTCAATAATATAAACAAAAGGCAGTAAAAATAAAAAATTAAAAATCACTAGCTACATGTCTATCTACTTGAGTTAATTAAAAAAATCACTACATGAGCTAATTAAAAAAATTACAGATGTTTAGAATTACACAAAACTGTATGAATATATATTTTTATAAAAATTTACGAAAAATTGTTAAAGGTGATTTATAAACTTAAATAAATGTTGGAAAGTAAAAATATCAAACATTAAATTCTTAATCTAAGAAACTAGGAAAGAATAATAAAAATGAAGAAAATGGAAATGATAGGGGAAGATAAAAAAAATGGAAATGATAAAGGAGTAATTATATATCAAAGAATTGTTACTGAGTTAAACAAAAACAGTAACAGAATTTTAAAAGATGCTAATGATGATTATGAAGAAAGAGATTTAAATATTAGTTGTAAGAGGGAATTATACTTTTAGTTGTAGTTGAGATTATTTTTTAAAAATTACAACACATTGTGCATTTATTAATGCAAATAATTTTGGACAATTAGAAGAAATGGCTACTCTTCTGTAAGTATAAACTAGTAAATTACTCAAGAGAAAATAATATATAAATATTGTAATAACTTTTAAAGAAACTAAGTGCATAGTCAAGACTCCAAAATACACCTGTTTCAAATCATTTCATGAGTGTTTATTCAAACTTTTAAGGAACTAAAATCCCAATTTATAAAAAAGAGAAAACATACCCTGATCCATTTTTTGAACTAAGTCAAGCTTACATATCAAAATCTGAATGGGAACATGTAATAAAGGAGAATTACACTCCTCAGTGGGTTAAGAAACGCACTATGAAGTTCAATCCCTGCTGCTGCTGCCAGCAGGAGAGCTGATCTACATGGGGCAGCAAATGGCTGCTCCCCTTAGCAGTGTATTTCAGTGACTCTGCGTTCTGCTCCTCACTCTGCCTCTGGTGAATCCTCACCCTCCCACCTCTTGTCTGTACCCCAGTTCTTGTATGCATAAATAAATAAATCTTTTTAAAAAACTGCTTATCAGCATAATTGTAAGCTTCTAAATAATGCATTATGAAATGTTTACTCTATTTGTTCACCACTGTCTCTACATTGTTTTGTTGTTTTTGTTGTTATTGAGGTAACATTGGTTTATAACACAGTCTATGATTTAAGGGAACAGGTTCATACCTTCCATTTTTTTGATCAGTTTAATTTCCATTGCCGAAAAATAGAATTTTACATCTGAGAAGGCATGACCCTATTTCTCTGAATCACATACAGTGTTGTAAACCAATGTCACCTCATAAAAAATAAAATACAATAAAATGTGAAGGAATAAAATGGAATTTGAAAGATATCAGTGACATTTAATTAGGTTTAGCTAGATTTGTAACCATTTTTATAATGCAAAATTTTATTTTATAGGGTTCATCTATGCATTTGGTTTCTCTATAGATACAAATGAGTAGTAATAGCATATGGTGTTTGTTTTTTGTCTTAGCCTTGTTCTTTATGTTTGGCTTATAGGAACCACAAGATTTTTTTTTTAATTTTCTTCCTCTTTAGAATTCCATCATCTAGTAGATTTTGCTACTTGACACCTTTCTCAATGTTCTTTCTCTGATCTCATTCTTGGCTTCTTTCTTTTCTGTCCTTTTATTCTGGTAGTTAATATTTAGGGCCTGATCTACTGCTCCCCTTGAAGAGCAAATCCATTTACATGTGTTTAGTAATCTTCATCATATTGATGATTCCCACCCAAATGAAATGTTCTCCCTCTGCTCATCAGAACCCTAAATTTATCAGATGTTTTAACCTGTGGGTCATCTCATTCCTTAAATTTAATTTGGCTACAACTAAGCTCAATATTTTCTATGCCAAAAAACCTGACTTACTCCTGAAGTCTGTGTTATTACTTCAATAAAAATTAAAAATAAATGACAATCTGGTTGTCTTCACATGTCTTTTGCCTCCATTACAGTTTTTGTTATCTAAACTTGTCAATTTGGCATTTTCATATTGAATTTCTCTTTTTATTAGCTGTAGCCTTCTGATTCCATTTTTAATCCATCCATATTTGCCTCTTTCTACCCAGACCCATTTTGCTGTACTTGGTTAAATACTTATGGTTAATGTGAAATACAGCTTTTTCAATAAACCTCCCATTTTTTCTCCAATCTGCACTGCTTGATGCTGTTCAGTTTTTGTTAAATATCACTGTTCTCTGCCCTCCAGTGGTTCATTATTTTATGTTATAACAGGACTACAATATTTAAAGATTTCGCAAAATGAATTTTCAAAATCTAATCAACATTTTCCATTTTCTAGTTTATACATCTTCATGTATTAAAGATAATATTCACTGTTAGTTAAGCACTTGAAAATTTATATAAACAACTCTGCAATTGTGAATCATCTTCTTGACTATAGAATTAGTATTGTAGTTTTATTTGAGCCAAGTTTTATTTCATTTAAAATATACCGGAGTGGAAATTTGAGAAAACTACACTAAAAAAATTATTACTCTATCCACAATATTTAGCAGATTATTTTATTCTTTTTTAAAGTGCTACTTACTGATGATAATTTTTGAATTTTTTTTTTAAAGATGGCAACTTTTCTTTGAAAGAAAACATTTGGCTTTGATTGTTAATTGGTTTGTTCCATAGAGGATAATAAAGACTCTGAATGTGTCTTGTCTGACATTACCATAAAGGGGTTTATTAAGAAAATTGCCTGTAACTTGTACCAATCTGTGGTTCCTACAGTTTCCCCATGGCTTATGTTTTCTAATTCCCCGGTTGCAAACCGCATCAGTTGTTTCTTAATTCACTTTAAGCTGCATATCATCATGACAATATGTGTTACTCAAGACCCCTGAGTCTTTTGCCAACCTCAATGGCTATTTAATATAATAGCAGAGATTATGTGATTGACAATGAAATTAGATCTCAAGCTGATACTTAAATCAGTGACTTGTCCTTGGAAGATAACTAGGTGTTGGCTGTTCTACCCTGTTTTTTACATTGCCCAAAATTCTTTCATTACTTTATGAGCGGCTTTCCTGATGACATCAAATACAATAACAAAATCACAATATTCTAAAATTAGCATTATTAAAATAATAAATTGGTTTCTCACTTATGCTTATTTTTGAAATATTCTCTATTATTTGAATTTTTAATCATCTCACATGTTTAATCCACATTTTTGTCTTATGAGTATATTTGTAAAAACATAACATTGTACTTTTACACAACTGCATTTTGTCATTCACAAGTTTATAGCAACTTTTATTTTGAGTATGCTTTAAGAATACATATTTTGGCTTAATAATCTTCATTTCCAATTTAAATACATGAATTTATATTAACTTAAATTTTATAATATTTACATACCAGGAAATGTATCCTTAGTTTTTTGAAGTTTAGAAATTTATTTCCCATAATCTTGAGAACTTCAAAACAAGAAGTGACATTGCCAAATACTGGCTATTAAAATTCAGAATCATATATGCCTTCAGTACCAATTGTGAATCCTTTAAGCAAAGTTATATTGATAAAGTTATTGGAGCATTTGGATAAACAATTTTGTTAAATTAGAATAAATCATCATTGATGCCAATTTAAATAAATTTAATGAAAATATATGTTTAAAACATACATTTAGAATGGAAACATTTAGGAACAGGCATCTCTTCCTCAGTCAATAGGAACAAAACATTTCAGAATTCTCATTGCCCTAGAACTTCATGAAAAATGCTATTTTACCAATTCATTCTCAAAAAGATAACCACACACTCAGATGCTTATAGATGCAAAAAGGAGATTTCAAATTTAATTTATCTGTAGCATTCTTACCTTGAGATGAGATTTCTTAGCCAGCATTGTACACTGCTGTTTCTAACATTAATTTCGTATTGCCCGGTAACCTCACTACTACCTAAAAATGTGTTCCACTGGCTCATAAACAATTATATCATCAATCCCCTCTGTGTGTAACAAGAGACCTTAACCACAGAACTGGGAAATAAAAGGAAGAATTATGCCAGAAGTAACGGTGCCAGAAACCTGCTTTGCGGTGATTGGCTAAATGGGGCCAACCAGTTGAGTTTCATTCATCAGACTTGTTGAGTTAACCTATAAACATTTTTTTTTTTCATTTTCTCTATTTTTCTTTTCTGGGTCTCCTTTGATTTCATGCTGGCTTTTTAAATTGAGGATAAAGTTAATTCACTTAACAATGCCACAGCTGGAATTAAGTATGCCTCTTCTCCTACCGCTGAGGGGAGGGGCCCACGCTGGTTGGTGGTGTCTTATTGGATGTCCAACACCCTTGAGGGCTGTTGCTGAATCAGTGGTGCCTCTAGCGACAGGCAAGAAGTTAACTAATTAAGAACATATGGTTTGGCAGACACCTTGTTAGCTTGCTGCTGCGTAGGTGTTTGGAAGGAGGTGAAGGGGAAAGTTTGAGGTAGAAGGTGTGGTTAAAAGTCCCACTGACAAGCCTGGGGGAGATTTGATTGATCCTAATCTATTCTTTTTGTCAGGAATCAGCATGCTTCTGGCAGCAACAGCTTGGTAATAACAGAGATTTGTGGCCCTTAAGCTCTTGTGGTGATAGCCGGCACACGACCAGTCAACTGGCTCCTTACAAGGCCCTCATTTAATTGGCCACAATGGTGGGTACAGAAATAAATGTTAGGTCAAGGTACAACACATGGCCTACCTGAAATGGCTCACAGTGATCTGAGGCACAGATGTCATCTTTTATCGGTGTGATTACCATCAGAGGAATAAGAGAAACACTGAGTAAAAGACTGCAGGAAAGCCTTTATTAATGGCCATAAAGTATACTATATTTGAATTACTTAGAGAAAAATACAGATGTATAAAGGACTGGGAGGAAACACATTAGTTTGTGTTGTGACTGGGTCTAAAAAAAGATTATTTTATAGAAAGGAAGGTTTCTTGGGAAATTAATAGTAAATGTTTTAAAGTATTCTTGGAATTTATATCTGTCAGATAAATTGAAAAATCACATACAATGATATTCAACTGCATATCTGTATCAAATATTTTTGCCATCATCTATAAATTTTATACAGTACATATATTTTGTTACCCATTACTTGTACCATTTGTGTCTGTATCACAAAGGCTTCTACTCAAAATCAGTCATAATCGAAGGTGACATCATTTGTCATTGTTGGTCATTGACTTTTAGACCTATTTTCTAAGTTTTATGCACTGATCTAAAATTGTAAATTTTCTGGCTACCAAAAGAAAGTATTCCATGATGGCTACAGAGGACTGTTTTATGTACCAGGAAACATTCACTCTTGAATAATTTGATAAATAGTTCAAATCTTTGTCCTTTACTTACTGATAAATTAACATAATAAGACATTATGTTAAATTCCCAGGGTAGTATAGACTATGCAAATCCTTTGTAGGTCATTTAAAATGGCCTAGTAATTATATGAAAATGATTGTGTAGACTACCCTATAGGTAAGCACTAACAATTTCATATTTACTTGTGAACTTCCATATGGAAGAAGTGTTAGAGAACAGGATAGACTCACTTCTGATTATGTTACAGACTACATATATACAATGCTTTGTGTGTGAATACGTGCATGTTAAAGAGAATATGCTTTTTGTTTGTTTTTTTTTTGACAATGCTTATACAGACTTTAATTTTTAAAGCAACTACAACTCATTTTTTAAAAAAAATCTCCAAAGTCTACATTATCTGAAACTATATCCAGATGGATACTGGAATAAAAAAGACCAAAACTGAAACATTATTGAACAGGGCGTAGATCTGGAGAGTTTAGTCCAGGTTTTGACACTTATCAGTAACATCACCTTGGACAAAGTGTTAACTGTTTTAAATCAAGCTTTCCTCATTCATAATAGCACCCCGCCTACCTGATATATTACAGTGGGGTAGTGTAATAATGAACTTACACTACTCTTAATTTACACTTACTTCGGGTCTGACACAATTTCATGTACTAAATATGTTTGTTAAAAATGAGAGGAGGGTCATATATTATTCTCATGAGTTCTAATTTCCTTTAGATGGACTAACAACAGTTCAGGATAAATTTCTCAGAATCAGTGAGTCTGAACCATGAAGGTGAGGAGCTATCAAGTCTAAAAATATAGTTTAATAAAGTCACTAGATAAAGAAACCACAAGCAATAAAAAAAAAAAAAGTTTGAGAATGTCCTTTTGATGAAGAGAAGTTTGTTTCAACTATAACATCTGCCTCCCCACAGAGAAGTGACTCTGGGTGCTCATACCTCAGTGCTTTCTCTCCTTTCGAGCTTTTGGTTTTTAAAAACTTCCCTTAGTGTCTTCAAACAGAATGACTTTTCTATAGCACAGAAAGAACCTGCGCTATAGGTCTGATTAGCTAACTGATTAGATGCCACTCAGTCATGGAGCTCTGCAATCATCGAATGTTATATAAAATGATCCTGGTTTCCGAGCCCTTCATTTTAACTGATGGAAGTTTATTGATTAGATCAACAATAGGATCAGACCCACAAACTCCAGATTCTTTAGTATTGAATTATCGCTAAATTCACATTTTATTTTTCTATAGTTCTTTATGAATTATGAGTTAAGATAACCTGCAAAGTATCTTTTCAATCCCAGATACATAATTTGGTTTTCTTTCTCTTATTCACCTACATCCTGGTAGTTTGCTTCACTGATTGGTCTTTTAGATTAAGATATTTCAGTCATTCAAATAATTTATTATAAGGGGAAATATGTATTTGAAACTTTTATTAAGAGAAAGTTTCCTATCAATATTAAGAATAACTGTGTTTACCAAGGAATCACGTTAAAGCTTAGACTATATATTTTGCATGTCACAGACAAGATAAAGAAATACCACCTCTTGATCTTTATCTCATGTATTTTTATTAATTTAAAACATCTATCTACTATTTGTTAAATTAGAGATTGGAACAGCTGTAGCTTTAACACTTTATAGGCTTGACTTTAAACTAGAAGTGGGTATTTTAGGAACAAATACTATTTGTACTGGAGGATATTAAGAAAATGCAATTCAATAAGGTGTTACTTATTTCATGTTTACAAAAGAGAACCAAGCTGATAAGTGACATGACTTCCTCGAGTTCACATAATTGAGATCAAAATGCAGACTATGTCACATCTTTCTTACATGAAACTTCCATTTACATGTTTACATTTTTAAATAATTGCATAAAATATGCAATATTATGGTAATTAAGAATTAAGTTGATAATACTGTAATTTTATCTACAGATAAATTACCGAAACTTAAGTAATGTGTTGTCTTCATGCTTTACCTAGCATGAAGCATAATTGATACATCACAATTATTACCTTTATTAATTGCTTCAACATTCCAAGAATTCATAGTTGGTGAATTTTTGAAATTGGGAAATAAACAAAGCTTGAACCCTAGGTTCTATTTTACATGGTACTTAAGTGAATAATGTTTTTCCCTTGAAAGATATTAAATTTAACTTACATACAGATATCAAGAAACACATTTTTTAAAAAAGATTTATTTTTTTATGCATACAAGAACTGGGGTATAGGCCAGAGTCCAGGGAGGTGAGAGGATTCACCAGAGACAGAATGGGGAGCAGAACAGGCAGATGGACCGAAGTACACTGCTGAGGGGAGCAGCAGGCGAGGCAGAGGAAGTCTGCTGTACCATGTGGGTCACTCCCTGGCCAGGGATCGAACTCACGCTGCTGTGCCATGGATGCTTCACAGAGAGGCACTCAACCTGCTGCACCACCAGGGAGGCCCAAGAGATAGATTTTTGTGCCTGGAACTTAAAAAAATAAACAAAGGAAATTCTTAGATTATGAGAATAAAATGGTGGTTAGCCAAGGGGACAGAGACTGGAAGGTGGGCAAATTCTATAAAGGGCGGCAATGTATATGGTGGATGTAAATGAAACCTTTTGTGGAGATCATAATATAGCATAGACAGATGTTGAATTATAATGCTGTCTATGAAAACTATATGTTATAAATCAATGTTATAATGATTAAAAATTAAGATATAAAATGTATATGAGAATTCACAAAAATGATTTATGTTGAAGTAGATGATGAACATCATATTTATTTACGACTGCAACATTTTTACATTAAGGTTCATCTTTTTTTCCTTTGAGGAGGCCTACAATTTCCACGGTGAAACCTTAATGAAATAGTGATGAACAAGAGGTGACTAAAACAGCCCTGCTCCAAGGCATCTCCAGTCACAATCAAAAGGGCAACATGGTGATTTGAAAATAAGCCCACAACTTCTCTGAAACTTCTGTATTTGAGAATTTAGTTTAACAACTCCCCTTGGAGTATGGGCTGAACTTACTGCTTCTCTTGGAACAAATAGACTATGCCAAAAATGAACGTGTATGTCACTTTAAGATGAGGTCATGAAAAATGGTGGCTTCTGCCCTGTTATCCCACTGGGCTCTCTCGCTGCAATGGAGCAGTTCACATGTTGTGAGCAACCTCATGAAGAGGCCCAGATGACAAGATACTCAGGCCATCTTCCAGGATTGGTATGGAAGTTGATTCTCCAGATCAATCCATTCCCAAGTTGACCATAACCCTGTCCCACGGTTTTACCCACATTAGGGTCCTAGCTATAGCAGTTCCAGTGAATCTTAGGAAGAAATTCATGATAAAGATGATTCAATGCTTGAATATGGGGAAGTAAATATTAAACAGAATTAGGAATGCTTCTTTCCTGCTTCTTTTCTTTCAAAAAGTCTTTAATATAAAATATACATTATGACTCTAAAAGGAGATAAGAGAAACTTGAATGTTTTCATTTACCCCATATCTATTAGTTGGGTGCTTTTCTACTTGAATATAAAATCTGTAGATCTATTTAATAGGAAAGAACTCTTTCTCACCAATAAAGCGGTGTCAATCAAGTGGTAAGACATGATCACCAATAATTTGATGTTAGATCCAGGTTAGTACTCAAATACAGTAATGGACTTATAGAAAAGGGCTGTCATATAGCCACTTAGAGTATATGTGCTGCTGAAGCGAGCACCATATAGCCACTTAGAGTATGATGGATGTTTTAATAATATATGTTGAGTGTTTCCTCTGTGCTATGCAGTCTCTTAAATGCTTCTGAGTACTAGAAACTGTTTAATGGATCAGAAACCAGAAAGGTGATTAATTGTTTGGAAAGATGATTAATATTCAGAAGACAGTTAAAGTAGACTATAGTTTGTACCTTTGTGCCATGTTGCTTCTCATATGTCCCAGCATGGCCAACTCTATCTGGATTTTTCAACTCCTCTACTCACTCATTATTTATAGCCTTAGTCATATCTGTCTCTGTCTTATCTCCTGCTCTTCCTTCTTTCTTCTTCAAGGACTCTTAACAATTTACCACCTTTTAAGAATCTTTTTCCAACCAACATTGATGAATCATTTATTACATTTTAAATACTAAATCATTATAATTACCAATTTCTCATTAGGAAACTAAGAGGTAAGTAATTTTTTCAATGTCACAAAAGCTTTGAATTTTTTTGGATTAGAACTTGAGCTCCCTACTACTATACATATTTCCAGGATCAATTTCATTAAAGTGCTTGCTCCTACAATATCAATTTCATTTGTTAATATTGTATATATTTTATAGAAATATCACTTTTTAGCTGGTTTATACATTAATGAAAATACAGGAAATAGAGGCGATATCAATAGCAGTAAATTTTAGGTAGGTTGGTTGGTGTGATGTGAAGGTGGTAGAAAAATTGTAAGTGAGAAGAACCAAAGTAGACACTTTTTGCTATTTATTAAAAATCCCATTAAAAAGCAATGATAATACACTCAGGAAAAAAGTGAAATTTGATTCCTTTGTTTTTAATCATTCACTAATTTACAAGCCTCAGCTTTCATCTTCATTATTCCTGGATCTTGACAATAATCTATATACACTCCATGTTTTCCAAGTCTAACCATGCTCTCTTCTCTTTTGCCTTTGCATATCCAATAAAATTTTGCCTCCCTGCCAGGAAATGTTCTACTCAAGATTTGAGACCCAGATTTAGTGTTCTTCTCTTGGAAGGAAAAATCATTACCATCTTTCTGAGCTCTATTAGCAAATTTAAAACATTGCTTGGTACTACCTGTAAGTGTTACCTATGTGTCATTAAGCAGAGTTCTTCATTCAAGTGAGTGTGGAAAATATCCTATAGTTATTCAGAACATGCGCCTTAAACTTAGGTAAAACTGGATTAATATTCTGATTCTGTTACTGCTTTAAAAAGGACCTTGCTTGTTTACTTTTTCAAAGTTTCAATATATTTTTTGCATAAAATAAGAATATTAACATACAAAGTTTTTGCAAGGAGTTTATGGTCAAATATATAGTATGCCAAGTATATATAAGCACCCTGAATTTTATGATATGTCAACAATGATTGATCTATCTTTGTAATTAAATGATTAAAACTATATCTGAAGCTTAGGGCATGCTTAATAAATTTCTGCAAATTTCATGCTTATCTTGTTGTCAAGATGCTTTTTAAGCTTTAAAATATTCAGGTAAGACTGACAATGAAGTGTGGCAGCAACACAGTAGATGTGCTTCATAGCAAACTAAGTCTTAGGAATTTGGCACATTTTTTTTTTAATTAAGATCTAGAACTTCCTGATTTCCCCTCCTCCCTCACATTTACTTCCACTACTATACCTCAGTAAAAATACTAGCTCTAATACAATAAAAATGTTGCTCTTCTCATTTGTCTTTCATTCTAAGATCTGGGGAGGATCTTGGCACCTCGAGTGAGTTCATCAAGTTTAGAACTCCTCTTTTGGGAAGATATATCTGTCCTCAGTTTGAGGAAGTGAATGTCAGCTTTCAGATTTCTCAGTATATACTTAGTACAAAGTAGTAGCTGAAAGACAATGAAAAGTGCTCACAATTAAAACCAGACTGCCCAGGTGGGAGTCTGTCACTACTACCCATTTGCTAGCAATCCAGAGACATATTTCTTAGCTTTTCTCTGTATCAGTGCTCTCATTTGTGAAATATCCAATTCATGGCTTTGTTCTGAGAATTCAGGAATTCATTCATGAAATGCGTTTATATTAGCTCCCAGATTACAGCATGTATTCAGTGAACATTGTGGTTTTAGTTTGAATTCACAACTATTTCATTGAATAAGGATTTTGTTGATTGTCTGTTGTTTCTGCTGAGTTTTTAAACAAGGCAGTAAACTAAAATTACCTTGTATATATATATATATATATACACACACACATTAAAAAGTCATCTGTGTATGCATGTACATATAAATATACACACAAATATACATTCCAAGTATATAGTTCTAGAAATATATTTATATATCTATTTACAAAGCAATACTATATATAGTGAATATTCTATGGATGTTTCACTTTCATTTTTCTTTAATCAGTGATTAATTCTAAGTTTCTAATAGTATACCTTTGAGCTCGTTCATTCACTATTTCCATGCCTTCTTTATATACAGGTTTTGTTGAATTCAAATAAATATTCTAAGTGGGAATTTTGGCATTGAGTAACATTCATCGGGAGTCTTTTTTTTAAGATTTTATTTATTTATGCATACAAGAGCTGGGGTACAGGTCAGAAGCATGGGAGGTGAGGACAGAACGGGCAGATCCATTGAAATACACTGCTGAGGGGAACAGCGGGTGGGGTAGGAGAGGTCTGCTGTGCCATGTCAGTGCCCTCCTTGGCTAGGGATAGAAATCACCCTGCAGTGGCTGTGGAAGCCCCACAATGAGGTGCTCAACCCCTTGTGCCACAGGGATACCCCATCCTGAGTCTTGCATACATATGAATCACTATTTGGACTCTGCACATCAAGAATTTTATTTCTCTAACTGTTGGTTCACACCACTGTTTATTTAGGTATATAGGCTCACACCTCTTTAGATGTATTTTATCACAATGTAAATCACCAAAATACCCAAATTTTTGAAAAGGAGACAAATTGCTTTGCCCTTACTGTGTTTCCAGTAATACCATTCTAACACCTAATTCCAGTTTAGGTTTTTCCTTTTCAGCCAATGGAAACATTATTCCTAATTGTATATCTATCTTCCTATATATTAAGGGAAGTGGACACTTTTCACCTTGTGGTCACAGTTGTGATTAGTTCAGTGTCTGGTGTCTTGTGACTTAATTAATACATGTCCTATAAAAGAACCTATTTGGAATAAACATCTAACATGCAAGAGGGTCTCTGCTAGAATAACTGTAATCACGTCAGAATCTTTCCTTTTCTGATTAAATCGTTGTATTCTCCATAGCAGCTTTATCAAATCATCTCTACTTTCTTCAGACTTCCAATAGGTTCCATCTACTTCATTGTTGGCTAATCTTCTCCACACTAAAATTCTTAAAAAGTATAATGAAAAAATAAAATAATTTTTTCTATAGTTTCCTTTTCCTTGCTTTTATTTACTTATTTTTTAAAAAATTACTTTTCCAGGGTTTCCCTGATGGTGCAAGGGGTTAATGCGTGCTCTATGAAGCAATCCTCAGCCACTGAAGCATGAGTTACCTGATTCCCAGGAAAGTGACCCAGGTGGCGCAGCAGACCTCTCCTGTCTCGCCCACTGCTCCCCTAAGCATTGTATTTCAGTCAATCTGCCTATTCTGTTTCCCACTCTGTCTTTAGTGGGTCCTCTCACCCCCCCATACCTCTGGGCTGTACCCCAGTTCTTGTATATATAAATAAATAAATCTTTTTTAAAAATCACTTTTCTATTTCTTATTCTTTCAGTTACTTAATATTGCTTTACTTCTTAGGAAGCTTGTACTGTTGTCTCAGATGGATTCTTCTTGTGAAGTTTTAAAAATGCTTGTCTTATTCAAAAAGAAAGAAAGAAAATAAAAAACTGGGGAGAACTCTCAAATCCATGATGTCATTTTTACCTCTTCTCCATTTCCTCCCATCCAAAAAAACACAACTAGTGTTCTATGAGTACTGACTTTCAGTTGGGAAGGTGATATAGAGGATCTGGAGATGAATGTTGGTGGTGATTGCATAATTGAATATAGTCAACACCACAGAAATGTACACTTAAAATGGATAAAACTGTCAATCTGCTGTTATGTATATTTTATGATGCAAAAAACCAAAGAAGCACTTATGTTCACTTATTTCTATTTCTTTATCTCACAGTCACTCAGACTCACACTAATCTGGTTTCTGCTTCTTTCACTCTACTGAAATAGCGCCTACCAACAAAACAGACAAATTCCATGTTGCCTAATTCAGTGGACATTTTTCAGTCCTTATATTCATTGGCCTCTTGGCAGCATTTGCTTAAGTTTCTTCTTGTTAAAACTCCTAATCCCTTGGTTTCTTGACTCCACACTGCTGGTTTTCTGTATTTCAGTCACTCCTCTCCCTTATCAGCTATTTTCCTTCTCCTGTACCTAACAATTCAATGTTGAGCTTTCACTAAACTTAGTCCTGACATGTTTTTATGTTTTACCCTCTTCCTAAGTTTTCAGCTACCAACTATATGCAAATGACTATAAACATACACCTCTGTGCAATCCTTTCTTCTAAGTCATAGACGTAAACATCTATTTCCTCTTTGCATCTTCAACTGGATATCTTCAAAATACTTCAAATCCAACCCATACAAAAATTAATTCAGAAATCCATTCGCTTCTTCCTCCCCTCTTCATCTCTCCCCCATTCCCCATATATATAGACTTTTCCATATGTTTTCATTCAGGCAATGACAACACCATGCAGCAAGAAATGAAAGCTGGAGACCTTGAAACTCTTTTCTTCTCCACCTTGTTTCTCACATAGCATCTGCCACCACTTCTTGTAATTTTATCTCCTAAAAATATTTGAAATTGGTCATATCTTTTCATCTCTATCTCTACCATCACAGCCACTACTACCACCAAATTTGTCCAAACTATCATTATCCCTTATTTCCTAATGGATCGTACACTGATTTCTATATCTTTAAGGGTTTCCTTTAATCCAAACTCATTAAGACAGCCAAGAGAATAGAATGTAAATTTCATCTTAATGTCCATTTTGTTTAAAGACATCAAATGTTTTCACATTGTTCTAATGATAAAGACCAAAATCTCCTTAAGATAATTTATTCAGCTTGGCCTAAGCTGCCTCATTTATCTCTCTAGTCCTTTTTAATTCTTGCTCCCAAGCTCACTCTTTCTCTTTCTCTGTCTCACTCCCTCCCTCCCAATTGCACTGATCTCAAAGATTGAGACATAACCATGTGACAAAGATAATGACAGCTCATTTTCACTTGTCATACATAGCCTAGAATTTATTAAAGCATGTTCACTTACATAACATTTAGTTGGAATGAGGAGACCCATAGCTGACACATTACCCTTCTGTAGACTTTACACAGGGCTGATATGGTTAAACAGAGTAATTAACTAGCAGATGGGAAAGACATGGAGACCAAATAGTACATAAAAAGATAGCTTTCAGTAATCAGTGATTTCCTTAGGTGAGTACCAATAGACGTAGAGCACAACTGTAAGAAGTCCATATTCATAGAATGGGAAACCAAAACAAGCACCTGCATTATGCTCTGTGTTATATTTTGGTTAATTATTTAGGGAAGAAGAATTAAAACATTAATGTGATAAATGATACTATAACGGTCTTAAAAACTCTACTGGGGGGCCGTGTACAGTTACCCTTTCTTGAAGAATTCAAGAAAGATTACACAGAAGAGATGATATTTTACCTGAGATTTTGTAGACAACTGCCATATGGGGAAGGGCAGATAAAAGTTTAAGTGGAGGAAGGAAAACACAGATGGGTTCTAGATTTAACCATACATTTGGCTGAAAAATAAGTCGGCAAACCTGAAATCTATCTTAAAAAGTAAACAATTATCTACCATTAGATGGCATTGAATTAAATATTACCATTTATATTTCTATTGTTTATATCCAGACTTGGATATTGGTCCATTGGTCCCTTTTCTGCCAAACAGGATGTTGCCATTAGGGTGACTTGCATCCTGCTGAAAGCAGTATGTCTGATGCCCAAGACACAAAGACATTGTTTAAAGAAGCCTTATGATTTTGAACAAACTAGCACAGCAGGGAGATTTTAACCTGCCCTCCCTTACAGGCACAACAGCCTGTGTTTGTAAACAGAGCCTTATTGCACCAGTGAGAGCAGACACAGCACAGTGTCAGCTCATTAATTGGGTGTCAGCTTCCTGCTGAGAAGAAAGCTTAATGAGTCATCTCATCATAAAGAGCTGGAGCTCAAGGGAGGAGCAAATGGCTTAGAGAAAGGGAGAAAGATTTGTCCAGCAATAACTACATGTATAGAAAAGCTTGAAGCCCACCTGTTGGGATAAAGAGAGAGCAGCATTTGGGAACGGGTGGTTTCTCTGGATTCTGCTATTCAAAGGGAAACATGAGTTTATGAAATTATAAATGCAGCAATTAGTAGTGTGTATTCTTGTGGTTAGTGTGTGTATAGTAAGCGGAAATTGTTCAAAATGTATTTTACATAAAGTTTATGAAGTTTTTTCTTTTATTCTGTTCAAAATATAAATATTCTCCTACTTTCCCACATAAAATCTTCATAACAAAGCACATGCAAAGTACAATGACTATATTGAAGCTCAAATAGGTTCCTAATACCTACAGTTAACATTAAAAAAAGGTCAAATTTGTGCTTTTTGTTTTATAGACATTAGAAATATTAAAAATATTTAACTGAAGTATATTCTTAAGCCTGGAAAAATATCAATTTTGATTCTTATCAATTTTCTGATTTATTTCCATATTCATGTCAGAAGGTGTGTCCGATTTTCACATAGTGCTGAAGCAAACCTGATATTAGCTCATTATTAGAATTCTATTTTTTTCTACCTGGGTCACAGGCCTTATTTGTGAGCACCTTTAACATTAAAAATATTAGCTTATTGGGCCTCCCTGGTGGCCCAGCGGGTTGAGCGCCACACTGTGAAGCACCCGCAGCACAGTGAGTTCCATCCCCGGCCAGGGAGGGGACACACAGGGCACAGCAGACATCTCCTGCCTCCCGCTGCTCCCCTCAGCAGAGTGTCTCAGTCGATCTGCCTGTTCTGCTCCCCACTCTGTCTCTGGTGAATCCTCTCAACTCTCTTGCCTCTGACCTGTACCCCAGCTCTTGTACGTATAAAAAATAAATCTTTAAAAAATATATTAGCGGGATCTTCCTGGTGGCGCAATGGGTTAAGCAACGCACTATGAAGCAAACTGCAGCCACTGCAGCACTGCAGCAGGAGTTTGAACCCTATCTCCTGCGGGGTGGGAGGTGGGGGGGGCGAGGGGCAGGGAGAACCCACGTGGTGCCGCACATCTCTCTTGCTGGTCCCCTCAGCAGTGTATTTCAAGTTAATCTGCCTGTTCTGTTCCCCACTCTGTCTCTGGTGGATCCCCTCACCCCCTCCCCACATCTCTGATCTGTACCCCAGTTCTTGTATCATAAATAATCTTTTATCTTAAATATTAGCTTATTATTACATATTTCTGTGAATTTGATATTTATATTTACTTTGATCATATTTTGTCATGAATGTCATTAATAATTTGTATTTTAATTTTTTTCCTTCTTTCACTGATTTTGTCAATCCCAGGAGAACCTCAAAATATCTACTCTCCAAATTTTTTTAGATTTATTTTACTCATTTATGCATACAAAAGCTGGAGTATAGGGCAGAGATGCAGGGGAGGGAGGATGAGAGGATTCATCAGAGACAGAGTGGGGAGCAGAACAGGAAGATCTACTGAAATGCACTGCTGAGCCATGCATGGTTGAGGCAGGAGAGGTCTGCTGTGTGTAGTTTAGCTCCCTGGCAAAGGGTCGAACTGGTGCTGCAATGGCTGATGATAGCTGGATTGTGCTGAGACTTAACCCCTGCAACACCAAGGAGATCCTAAAAATGATTTTTTTAGCATAGTGACTTTTAACATTTTTCATTCATATCAAATCACAAGTTTTTATTTCTCTCATACTCATTCTTTCATCCCATGCAACATGTTTCAATAGTTAAACCTAAATATTTATGTGTAAAATAGGGAGATTTAATTTTCCATCACTTCAGTACACTTGAGATTTTCTTCTCCTAAATTCCCTTTGAAAGGTAAACAGATTAAGAAGATGTGGTACATATACATGGTGGAATACCAGTAAGTTACATTTGCAACAACGTGATCGGAAATGGTGGTGATTATAAGTGAAATAAGTCAGAAGAAGAAAGACAAATACCAGATAGTTTCACTCATACATGGGATAATGAGAAGCAGTATAAAGGAACCGATAAAACAAGTCAAAACAAACCCAATATGGCTATAGAATTGAGGTTATGAGAAAGTGAGATAGGGTGAGGGTGGAAACAAAGGAAAGGAGGGGCCTAACGGTCTATGGTAAAAGACTATGGATTCAGTATGATGACACATATCTGAGAAGATGTGAACATATTCCCCTAAATCATAGACAGTGTTGGAAATCAATATATACCCCTTAAAACCTGTGTTTATATTCTTTCCATGGATACTGAGAAATGCAATTTCTGGATCATATGGCCGATCTATTTTAAATATTTTCATAAATCTCCATACTATTTTCCATAATAATTAATCAGATCTACATCCCTACCAACAGCGTACCATATTTCCTCTTTCTTCACACCCTCACTGTGACATTGTTTCTGGGTTTTTTTGTTATAGGCCATACCAGTAGCTATAAGGTACTATCTTGTTTTGGTTCTGATCTGCATTTTCCTGATGGTGAGTGATGAACATTTTTGGCCACTGATATGTTTATTTTGGAGAACTGTCTACTCTTCTTTCCAATTTTTTTAAAAAAGATTTATTTATTTATGCACACAAGAGCTGGGGTACAGGCCAGAGTCCAGGGAGGTGAAAGGATTCACCAGAGACAGAGCGGGGAGCAGAACAGGCAAATCGACTGAAGTACACTGCTGAGGTGAGCAGCGGGTGAGGCAGGAGAGGTCTGCTGCACCATGTGGGTCCCCTCCCGGGCCGGCAGCAGGGATGGAACTCGTGTTGAAGTGGCTGCCATTTGCTTCATTTTGCATTGCTTAACCCACTGCGCCACCAGGGAGGACCCTATTCTTTCCAATTTTAATGGTGTTCTTTGTATTCATTTTGTGGAGTTTTATGAGTTCTTTGTACATTTTTGGATCTTATTATCACTGGATGTATGTATGATGTGAAAATAATTTCTCCCACTCAATAGGGTGTCTTCCCCTTTCAGTAATAATTTATCTCTCTGTGAGGAAGGTTTTTGGTTTAATGTAGTCCACATTACTAATCTTTGCTTTTGTTTCCCTTGATTGGATTTAAATCCTCAAGACATCTCTGAAGTCAGTATCTCAGAATGTTTTATTTTCATCTATGTATTTTATATTTTATTTCTTACATCTAAGCTTTAATAGATTCTCGGTTGACTCTTGTACACATAAGAGAAAGAGATCTCATTTCATTTTTGTGTGTGTAGCTGGCCAGTTTTCTCAAGACCACTTGTGAAGTCCTTGTCTGCTTTTGGCATCCTGGTATTATGGTAGCTATTGACTCCTTTATCATAAATATTATCCATATGCGGGATTCTTTTTTGGCTTTCAATTCTATTCCCTATATCTCAGTGTATTTATTCTAATACTATACTGTTTTGACCACTATTGTTTGACTACTATCTAGTGTAGTTTGAAGTCTATGAGGCAGAAGTAGACAATATCCTGAAGACTGAAATTATATTAACTATCTTCTCTGATCACAGTGGTATCAAACTAGAAATCAACCACAAAAAGAAAACTGGAGAAAACTCTAATGCATGGGAACTGAATACCATACTACTTTTCTTGCAATGACTTTTCCTTTGATTTTATTATTTTTTTAATATTTGTTTATGCATACAAGAGCTGAGCTGTAGACCAGATATGTGTGTGTGTTGGGGTTGGAGGGGCAGAGATGAGAGTTTTCACTAGAGAAAGAGTGGGGAGCAAAACAGGCAAATCTACTGAAGTGCACTGCTGAGGGGTGCTTTGGGTGAGACAAGAGAGGTCTGCTGTGCCATGTGGGCCAGCTCCCTGGCCAGGGATCAAACTTGTGCTACAGTGGCTGCAGATAGCTTCATAGTGCTGAGAGTTAACCCCTTGCACCATCAGGAGGCCCTGGTTTTAATTTTTGATTAATGCTGGATTTATAGACTAAAACTTAATATACATATATCTATTAAAGTATACACATAGAAAAGCTACCCAATATCTCTGAATCTTAATTTTTTTGCTGTATAGGAACATTATAATTAAATATGTTTTGCTTAATGCTTGGTGTATAGTTGCATATTCAATATAATGCAACAATAATAGATAAGAATACCAAACTTGACTTGTCAAAACATTTTAATGTGACATTTAAGTCAAAATTTGTTTCTCTACCCCACAATTCCTAAGAGAGAGACAGAAAATAGAACATAGAAAATAATAGCTCAAGTCTATTCATATTTGCTATTTGTTCTTGAATGTGTAGTTCTGAACATGTTTGGTATTTTCTACATGTATTCAGTATTTATTAAGCTGGGAGACTAAGTGAATAAAATTGTAGCAGTCATATTAATCAATTTACTGTTCTTTAATGAAAGTGATATTCTTAATTGACTATCACGATGGCAGATTAGTAGAAATTCTTATACCTTGAATTATTGCCATGAATCTTGGTCATAAACACATCACTCTCTTAAATAACCTAAATTTTGTATAATAGATTTGGGAGAAGCCAGGAAATACCTTCACAAGTGTCATATAGGTGGCAATAAATTATTAATATCATTATATATAAATCTTAGGCAATTCTTTCAGTGGTAGCTATATTTTCTAGAAACAGTTTGTGCTATTGACTTCAACTTCTGTTTCAATGATAACACATGAGTCTCAGTTTGAGTTAAAAGATTTGAATCGAAGCCCTTACTGGCATTTTTTCCTTATCTGAAAATATTTAATACATGATTGTGAAGACCTATAATATAAACAAAGTGAGCTCTACTCCAGTAGATTTTATAAGCTATCCCCCACTTTCAGTTACTGAATTCACCATCAGTTTAAAAAAAAAAAGAAAGAAAGAAAGAAAGAAAGAAAGAAAAGGAACATTTACCCACCAGGTAGCATCACAGGAATATAAATGCCCACATTTTCAGAGGGGAAACTGCATATTAAATAACAAAAATTTTCCAAGTAGGGGTCAGCCCCCCTTCTGCCACTCTTTCAAAAGTTTGACTTGAGATTCAACTTTAAGACTTATAAGAGGCAACATACTTTGTAAATTCCAGCTAAGTAAATTATAATTACAGTCCAGATTCCAATTAGGAAATTTCAGCATTGCTAAGCTTAGGAATGAAGCTTAAAGATACAATTAATATAAGCTTATATTAAAGGCATTAGTGGAATTAATAAACTCTATAACAATAGATTATTACTCAGTCTTGAACACAGACAACAGACTCTAGCTGTCAATAATAAGCAAAACAGTCTACCTTCCATTTGCTCTTGTGAATAGTGGTATTTTATCAAATAAAACCCAGTAACCAATGTAATTATGAAGGAATTGGATGATTTTAATGGAAAGTATAGAAAAAACCCTTGGAATTCTAATGATTAAGGTTTCCATTTAACCCTCAAAGATGTAAAATACTGGTTCTGAGTTGTGAAATAGGAAAGAAAGGGTAGTGGAAAATGCAAAAAGGTATTAAGGAAAGAAGATGCTTTTTTTTTTTTCCAGAAAGACTATGAAAATATACAGATACACAAATATTAAGAACACAAGAAATAAGACTGGATTCTGGTTAGGATATCTAGCATGTTGTATCGGTTACTTTTTTTACCTGGATCATTTATTATTAATACAAGATAAAGTGGTTGATTCATTGAGGGGATATAAGTAACTCAGTTACTTAATTTTTTTGGTAAAACTTATTCAAGTAGTTCATTGGCATAAATCTGATCAGGGCTGTTTTTATAGGAAGTTCCAGTATTCTCAATATTTCTGACAATACCTTTTATTCCCAATTTTATTTCCAGCCTACAATTTCCAACCCTATGCAGAATGAAGGGATGCTGGAATTTCATTTCAGTGTAGAGAGTGAATGACATTATGTTTGCTGATAGTAAGAAGTAAATGTATTAGGAATTTATTAAGAAATGTCTTTTCTATAATTCCACAATCTCATATTTATATTTCAAGAAATGTAGGATCTCTGAAAATCAGAAATTCATCTTCCCTAAATAAATTGCTATTTAACTTACTTTATGAAAATGTATGACCAAAATAGCATGAAACTAACTTACTTATCACATTTGTTGTGGTATCTGTACTCTTTACTACAGAAACATTAAAATACTTTAATTATAAGGTCAGCCTGAGACCCTGGAGAGGGTGCTAAATATAAAACATATATAATATAAAAATAAACACTATTCTTAAATATGAGAAATTTTGAATTCCAAAATACTTAGATCCCAAAAATTTTGAATAAGTGATGATGGACAGATATCAACAACAACAAAAAAAGTGTTTGAATTAGGATAAAAGACATCAAACTTAGAAATGGTTAATTTTTATGGGAAAACAGTTTGTAATTGGAAGGTTTATATAGAACACCTAGACATATTGGCAATGTTTTATTGATTAAGTTGGTGGTGGTCACATGGACATTTATTATATTATTTTTTTCCTTTTCTATATCTGTAATAGTTCTTAATGATAAAAAAGTAGCCAAAAGGAAAATTTTAAATAGTGATACAGACATATTGGAAAAGCATGGAAAGAGAAACAAGAAGGAAGTTTTATTATGCTAAATCTTTCCCTGCTACAAAATAGACAATGTCTATATTTTCATAAACCAAAGTAGCTGCTGTGTCCGTTATTTAAATATATGGAAGCAACTAATATAAAAAATAATAAATATAAATTAAAAGTCATTGTCTAGAAATTAGGACTGGGAATGTGGAAGAGCATTGCCTCTTTTACTCATGTTCATATTTTACTTTGATGATAAATTCAAAACGTAATTTAAAAATGAATGAACATGTGCATTTCAAAGAGATTACATAGATGAATAACTCCAACTTTAACTGTTTTTATAGAACACAATTTCTCTCTCATTCATAGTAAAATAGGATCTATTAGAGCCATCATGATAAAGAAAATGATCATATGATTACTGTGAGAATAAAAATCACTTGTGGTGGTAGTACTAATGTGAAATTGCTTTTTAGCTTGCAAATAATTACAAATATTGCACACACATATGTATTTATATAAAACAAATACATTATATGTGTATATTTATTTAAACATAAATATTACTATAGAATCTTTGGGGTATAAATTCATATTACTGATTCTGTCATTATTGTCACTGTGCTTTTCCTCGATCGTGAAGCTTCTTCTAAACCATCTATGGCCTGCTGCCCTCTCACTTATAAGATTTTTAGCAGAGTTATCATTAATTGAAGTTAATATTTCAATATTACAATTTCAAAAGGGATGTTTCAACAATGTTAATGGTCATATCATTCTGTATTGTATACCTGGGCAAGTCTTGGTAATTTTTTTCCTTTATGTTTCTGTTGTTGATATGTTATCAACATGGAATATCTATTTCCATCTGTTTTTTATTATCCAAAATTCCAAGGCCTATTTTATGTGTTACTTTGCTCACAAAGTCTTTATTGAACATGGTAAAGAATTTGTTTGGAAGTGTGCTGAAATTTGGAACAGAAAAAAGATAATCTTATTCCTGAAGCGCATGCCCAAGAATACCCCCAATTACTTCCGTGTTGAGAGATGATTGAATATTTTTGAGTTACAAATTTATAGGTTCATTCAATCAACAAATATCAGAGCAACTATTTGTCAAGAATAACAATATTTCACTTTCCATATTCAATCACTAGAAAGAAAAAAGAATATGCCCCATTGAGGAACTAACCAAATTCTAAAACTGAATTCAGCTCAAAGAACCTAAAACAGTAAATATTTTAGTTTTAGAATTTTAGCTGTTATCTAATGGAAGATGAGCTACAGTGCATTGACACTTAACCCCCACATTTCAGGACAAGATGAGCTTCACCGGCATCTCGGTAATGGGGCATAGACCTGACCTCTTCCTGATTAGTTCTTTCCCTTGTAAAATTAATTTTTATGGTAAGTGAAAATACTTTACATGAAAAGTCTCTTTTAATAAATTTTATGCGAACAATGTTGTTTTGATAACTCTAAGCACTGCATCACATCTAGACATTGGCTGTCTAGAATTTATTCACCTAGCATAATGGAAACTTTAAACCCACAAGTTTGCAATTTTTTAAAAAAAGCTAAGTATTAATAGCCAATGACAGTTTTAGTTTTCTAGAAATATTTCTTCCCAGCAATCATAATCAGTATAAGTAATGACTATCATAGGAAGATACATTTCTTTCTTCATGAGTAAGTTATGCAATGGTTGGTACTATCTTGGTCATCTTTATTAACTCTTGCAATTTTCATATGGGAACATTACATTATACATGTTAGGTACTCAATTTTATTTCCTCAAAAGAAGGGGAAAATAGAAACAAAATGTTATTCAGTGTCCTGAGGTCTACAGTCCAAACCTGACACTAATTCCAATAATCCTACATTGAAATAACAATATAGAAAAAGAGAATTTCAAATCACCATAATGTTTTAATAAGCTAATGAAGAGATAATGGGGGAAGGGAGAGGTTATTTTTTTTTCTCTTTGAACTTTTTATCCTTAAAATTTCTCTTCAATATTTGAAGAATGACAACAATGTGCTTTTTTTAATGTAAGTTTGAGTAAATTAGTTCTTATTTTCATGGTAAAGAAAAAAAAGACTATATGTAAGCAGATTCTTTGGTCTAATTTATTGTTTTTAAGCATTAATTTTAACCCAATGAATACACTATGCCAAATCTTAATATTAGTCCTCATATTATCATATAAAAGTAAAAGACAGATGATAGATGATTGATAGAAAAGAAGGATAGAAGGGAGGGAGGGAGGGAAGAAGGAAGGAAGGAGGGAGGGAGATTTTAATTACCATCATTCAATCATCCTACCATTTCCCTAGTTTATTTAATTTTTTTCTACCTAATTGCCCCCATGCCTCAGCTTTCTCTAAGTATTTTCATGCAATTCTTAAAATTATTTCCCATTTTTCTTCCTATTTTATTATTTCTCTGTGGGACTATTATCTAGCCCAAAGTGTCTCCTCATTATCTACCAAAGCACTGATCTTTGCAGTCCAAACTTTTGAATAGAACCAAATCCCTTTCTATTATAGCTAAATCTAGAACAATTCCTCTTTTTTCCATAATATTACAATTTCACTGTTTCTATATCTCATTTTAATGAACACATGACATGATTATTTTACTGCAAGAAACTATATGAAGGCAATCTCATATTAACTTTATTTCTATTACTATATATTGAGTTTACTACAACATACACAGCTCTGTATAATTACCGAAGTGTTCAAAGTGCAGCTAGATTATCATGTAGCATCTGATGGCTGCCCTTATGCTGCAAAGCATGTTTTCAGAAATAATTTCCTGCGACATTCCTGACTGTATTTGCAGGCTGCGTTGATCCCCTTCCCTGCTGTTCTCTGATCTGCCCCTGGGTTACTAACAGCCCCAACAGACAGACTGGCTCTTGCTACCTGCTGCTCAGACACAGATTAACTCACTACCAGCCATATGGGCTAGCGACTTCATAAATTCCTCTTCTTTTGCTTTTGGCTCTTAGGAAAGTTAATGGACAGTTTTCTGGTGGAGAGAAAAACAACCTGGTGGCGTGCAGGCTGGTCAGTAATCACCTGCACGGGACACAACTGGCACCTCCATCTGCCTTTCAGCAGCTATTTGTGTGAAGGGACTTGATTACTCCCTTCCATGCTACTCCTGTGTTGTTAGCCACTGCCATTTGTCTCAATTAGAAAGTGAAATGATTAAACACCTAATTCATATTTATATTACTTATGATAATTATTGAATTCATCCATTGTTAAAGAAGGCCTCAAAATGTTCCTAGAGTTAAAAGAAATACAAGCTATTTTAATCTATTTTCTCAAGCATATTCAAACATACATGCTTGTTGTAAAATGTGGTAAATAAACTTTCTAACAAACAACTTAATGAAGTAGAAAGATCAGACACCACAAATTTTCTACCTGGGTTCATTGTGACTTAGGACAATTGTGTTCTCTGCTTCGATTCCTTCTTCCATATCTGAGTTTATAGAAGGACAGTGTAAACTGTGCCAAAACACAACCATAAAGTTGTGTGATCGTACAATACCATTGTTACATACTGGCTTTTTTGGAGCTCAAAAGCTGAAGTTATCAAGGATTTTTTTATTCTAAATCTCAATATAACTAAATTTTATTAGCAAAGTATTGTTAATATTATCATGATTCAGCAAATCCAAGAGGTTAGTGTTGCATCAATCTTCAATACATTTTGATTGCTGTTTCTAAAAAATAGTATTTTATTGATTTTAATGACTAAATAGTGGAGATAAAATAATTAGAAATCAAATAAAAATAGGATAATGGGAATCAAATAATCAATTAGAAATATTTTATAAGAAATTTGTCAACCAGAAGCATTCATTTTTCTACCTTTTGGTACTATGAATATTCTATACTAATACATTCATTAACATTTAGTCAGTTTGTGAATTGGATAAGTTGGATGAGAGGTAAATAATTAAATTAACTTTATTAATTCTTTCATTTTCCTTAGATTTATGATTCCCTGAAAGTATTTTTTATTAGACAGTCTTGGCTATTAAAATTATCTATCAACTTGAATAATATTTATGTAGAAATGTGATATATAAAATGTGTTTTAACTTTTTGTCTCATATTTTAGTTTATTTTTCATTTAATTTGCTGGTTTTTGATGTTTTATCAAAGTAACATTAATTTTTTAAAAAGATTTACTTATGCATACAAGAGCTGGGGTCCAGGCCAGAGTTGAGGGAGGTGAGTGGATTCGCCAGCGACAGAACAGGGAGCAGAACATGCAGATCAACTGAAATACACTGCTGAGGGGGGCAGTGGGCGAGGCAGGAGAGGTCTGCTGCGCCCTGTGGGTCCCCTGCCTGGCCAGGGATCGAACTCATGCTTTTGTGCAGTGGATGCTTCACAGTGTGGCGCTCAACCTCTGCGCCACCAGGGATGCCCCAAAAGTAACATTAATTTTAATTTGATATGGAGTCGAGAGTTAAAAAACATAATACCAAAACATTATACTATTTTATGTTATATAGTTTTAAATATATTATGTGTTTTGTGATGTGTATTTGATTTTGTGAGTGTGTATATGCATGTGTGTATATGTGTATGTGTGTGTGTGTGCCCATGTATGACTAGCTATACATCTTTGGTCAGGTACACATTATTTAAAAAAAATAATATATACTCAAAATAAATCATGAAATTAGAGTGTATTGTGCTCTTCCAACTCTTTATTTTTAAATATTTAGTGAAGATAGGGAGTTATTGTTAATTGACCTTCTATGTCATTATCTATCAGAACCAAATATTATCAATTACAATATAAATCTTTAATTGTTGAATGATTGATGGAAGAAAATGAGGATTTTCAGTCACAGAAGAATTAACACCCATTTTATACAATTTCTCCCAGTTTTACTCTGATAACCAATACCAGATAAAGGTATTTGAATAGTTTTTTCTTGATATTTGTCATGACTTAAGACACACAAATTACCATAAGATAGAAGCAAACCGACTTAACAATGTATAAAAATAAATATATGACATGAAAACTTAGGCTTCATTCTAGATATACAAAGCTGACTCAACATTTGAGTAATAGATCAATAAAATCCATAACATCAACAGGCTAAAGATAAACCTAGGACTTCAGTTAACACAGTATAATTAAATAATCAAATCCTATTCATGGGGAAAAAGAAACCACTCAAGAAGATGAGTTAGGATCAGACTTAATGGTGAAAGACTAAATGCTTCCTGTAGGACCTGCAGACCTACAGGAAAAGTTTTCTGTTTCTCAGATTGATTTTCAAGATGACCTTCCAGCACAGGTGGCCCCATAGATAACAGATAGCCTGGAGAAGGAATCCACATGTGTGGAAACCAGTGAATAGTACTTAACCTCGATATATAGTTTACAAGGGCAAAACATACTTCTGTAAACGAGGCCTAAAACTGGCCTTCTGCCAGCTTTGTAAGTAAGTCATAAGAGAGCTAATAGGGTTCCTGGGATGCCTCACAGTTTCTCACTGGCCACACCCAGGGCACAGGGGCCACTAGTGCAGCAGCAACCCAGGGGTGCCACGGCTGCTGGACACTGCCACTGTTGTTCCCGCTATTGTTACTGCTGCTGCCTTTGCTGCCACCACTGCCGCCACCGCTGCCAGGAACAAGGGGCCTGTGGGAACCCAGGATGCTAAGGGAGCTCAAGGGGGTCCAAGGGATCCAAGGGGCTTGCCACCACCTGGCCTGTAAGGGGGTGCTGCAGCCCAGGCCACTGGGTCGTGCTGCTTCCACCAGGCTAGCGAGGCAGATTGCTACCTGTGTATCTCCTGTTGCTATGTGTAGGGTAAGTGAATTACTTAGACTTTTTGTGCCACTAGTGTCTGTGGTTATCACCTGGACCTTGATTGTGCTCATGCAGGAGACGCTTAAGAGCGTGGGCCCTGGCACGTATGCCTAATTGTGGACACCTGAAGCATGGTGTGGCCATTGCTTAAGTGGGCACACCTGGGCCTAGAGGTTGGGGCTATAAGGATTGTGTCACTCCAAGATGGCTCCTGGAGGACTAGTGACTATGGGAGAGGCAGGCGAGACTAGGTAAGAATGCTGGAGAGCTCCTAGAGAAAGCTTGTGGATGTTGGTGGAGGACTGGGAGGCTCCGCTGCCTGCTTGCCTCACAGCCGCTCTCTTCTGCCTAGCCAGTGCCTGCTTCCTTGCTCGCCAGCCTCTCCTGTCAGATGTGCCTGTGCACCTGGTTCCCTGAGAGAGTATTAAAGACTGAAAAATCCACCAAGGGCTCTGGGACTCACCTTTATCTGTCTGCCCTAATGGATAGTGAGCCTGCCCCTTTCAGTTGGCACTATACTGTGATAAAAGACTTGCTCCTGCTCCCCACTTATGGGCTGTGTGACCTGCTTTCTCATCTGCCACCATGGAGAAACCAGCAAACTTCTAGCTGAGGCCTACTGAAATCAGGAGCAAGGTAAGAATGTCTACTTTTTTTAGTATAATTTAACATAGTACTGGAAGTCGTAAGGAAGTTGTACTTGACGTATTACAATAAGGAGAGAGGGGAGGGGAGGGGCAGATGACTGCTTAAGTGTGGGCCTGGAAAGCACAAAAAGAAGAAGGGAAGGAATGAATTCACTTTCTCTTCTGCCCTCAAATTTTGGTACCCCTGGTTTTAGACTTTTGAACATAAATGCAGGTAACAAAATTCTGCTCTCACCCACACACCCCAGTTGCCACATCCTGAGGCCTGCAGACTCAAACTAAGTACACCGCCAGTTTTGCTTGTTCTCCATCTTCTAGACAGCAGGCTGTAGTTCTTCAGGCATTCACAACCCACCTGAGCCAATTGCGCTACCAAATCTCAGGATAAATCCTATTGTTTCTGTTCTCTGGAAATTTCCAATATGAGTTAATAATTATAAATAATTGGAGTAAAACTGCTGCATGTTAACTCTGAGAAAAGCAAAATGAGCTTATTATGAATTCATTTTTTATTGACTAAAAATTGACCAGATGGTCAGTTATACTTTCATTCAAAATTTTTATTTTTCATTTATTGAAGATTCTTAAGGTCAAAAGATTTTCTGATTAAATGAGAAACCCAGATGATTTTGTGAGGGAAATCTTTTGACACTTTGCTATAGATTTCCCCTACAGCAGTTTCTAGGTTCTCTCTTGAAACAGCTTGCTAAAATGCTGACTCTCCTAACAGCTTTCCCTGGAGCACACTATTGCCAGTTTCATAAATTGCCTCACCTGAATCTTTTATGCCTCTCTTGTTAATGGATCTTCATGAAATTTGTCACCAGGTCTTTGTGGTAAGTCAAGGTTAGACACCATTGCTATATGCCAAAGGGACAAGTCTTATAATAAAAGTAGAATAGCTGTGTCATTATTTGTAAAGTATTCAGAAACATTCAATATTAAGGTATAAAGTATACACAGCAACAGGAAAACTAAATTTTTTCTTTGGTCAAAATAGTTATCTATTTTAGCTCTCTTTGTTTAATTAAATGAGCACTTAAGTAAATATTTAACTTGAGTTTCATACATTTATGTAGGAAGCATGGATGTAAGAAGATAAGTAGATCACATATAATCACATAGAAAGTTTTATGATTTAAAGAACATGATATTAACATATGGAATCATATACAACAGAGCTACTTAAATCAGCAATAATGAAAGAAAGCACAACAAAAGTGTGAAGTATAAGTCTCATTACCTTTTACAAACATACTTTCACACACATTTGACAGTCAAAAAATCACTTCTTTGGAACTCTATAAAATCATATAATCCAGACTCAACAAGTTTGTTTTCATCTATTCTTGTTTTAACAAATCCTCATTTGTTTCTGTTATAAATTATAATATATTCAACAAAGCGTAATTGGTGTATAGACCTTTTAAATATATGAGGACTTTAAAATGTTCTTAATTTTACATTTTTACCTAAAATTCAAAATATCTTTTAGGATTGTTAAGAGAGAAAGTGAAACAACATGGGGGAAATATTGATTGATGATATAAAGTGTTTATTAACTGATATTGAGTAATATGTAAAAAGTAATCTGCTTAGCCCATATCCTAAATGAGCCATACTGTATAATCTTTTTCAAAAGCTAAATATTTAAAAATATGACACATGAAAATATGATTTTTTTGTTTTTTAATATCTTTGCTTTATTTTCACTGTTTTACATTTTGAATTATAAAGTTTGCATATATACCTATTTGGCTTATTTGATTCTTGTAACAACTATGAGAGGTTTTCAGTGTAGGTGTTTTTATGTCCCTGTAAGTACTAAGGATCTGCTGCTTAGACATGGAAAATAAATTGGCAGCTACAGATAAAACAGCAGTAGAGCCAGGCTGTGAACCAAGGTTGCCTGGCTCCTGCTGATTGTAGAGAAAGAATACAAAAGGCCAAACTATGCAAGACTTTCTTTTGGAAAGCAGAAGAAAAGTTCAAATTTGTCTCCTTTAAAGAATTGGGATGTACACAGACATTGAAAAGGAGGAAGAATGGTAGAGATAATGTTCCAAGCGTTTTTCATTTACTTGCATACCTAAGCAACAAAACAACTTGAAAAATCAAAATATTCTATAATTTTTAAAAAATTGATACATAATCAACTTAAGAAAAGGTATGACTATTGGAACTGGTATAAACACTAACTCTAACTTTAAAATATTGTGGTCTGAAAACTTTAGTTTGTTCTGATTTCTCACAGAAACAAAACAGTGATTCAGTCTTGGGTTAATCTTTAATACTTGATTTTCTCCAATATCATCCCTGAATCAATGTAAAATTTCATTTCGACATATGACATTGTTTTATGGGAAGTGAAATTGGATACTCCATATGGAAGGCAGCAACAACCTTTTGATAACGTATATTCTATCTGCAGTCATTTCCCCACCATGGCTTCTTCTATTGCTTTAAAAATACAGGGGAGAAGAAAGAAAAAGGTGTCACTGTTGTATAGTATATACATCAAGTCGAGGGTTTTATTTGGATTGCCCAGCAAGGACAAAGATGTGTTTCAAAAATCACTTCAAGGAGTTAACCTATTATATGCTTTCCTACATTAGACATTGTCTAAGTTTGTGTCAAAGTAAACACTAAAGGATTAAAAACTTCTGAAAGCATGAACAAGTCACAGTTCTGTAATAGTTGTATAATATATGCAAGTATAGGAGTATATCTTTTCTGAGAATTATGAGCAGTTTTCCAAATTTCAGTTTTTTAACCTGTGCTTCAATAACTATGGAAAATTACCTTCCTATTTTAGTCATAACAGCTAAATCTAGATCTATTTAAATTAGGAAAGACCACAATGAATTCAATTATTAATTTACTTATTAATACTGTAGAGCTGGAATTAAATTTTGTTTCTTATATTTTTCATTAAGTGTATATATGTAATATATGTTGAAATTTGTATCTTATCTGTTATCCAAAAATATGGGCAGATTTGCTTCCTAGTCCAGGTGAACCACACAGCAAAATCCATAGCTAGTACTTAGTACTGCTTATTGGTTAGAAACCCAAATCAAAAAGAACTGTCAATCAACTTGTTCCCCGGTCAGACAGATGAGCCCACAGACTCAGCTATGTAGATAGGCAAAGCCATTGACTGGGATCTCTGCTCTGGAACTCTTGCTGCAAGCTCTGAGCACTGGTTGCTATAAGCCTGGTGCCATTTCTCTGTCTCTATCTGACAAATCTCTCTTTATGACACTGGAGAAACTGTAAGTTCTAGGAAGACTTCTTGGTGAGGAGGTTGCTAGACTGGGGGAAAAGTAAGGCTGAGTATAGTCACTCCCCTTACCCTTCTGATGTGTGCCTTCCTTCCCATTCCCTGTGGTCCTGAGGGGTAATTTAGCCTCATTTCCAGGTTCCCAGATTTTCACACGGAGTCTTATTTATAGATGGTGTCTCGCTGGACTACTTGTGAGAAGGACTAAACTTAGGAATGATTTATGTTACTGTCTTAGTGATGTTAGTCATCTCCCAGGAATTTATATATGAATCATCAATTTTATGAAACATGATTTCATGGGGCTCTTCTTTACAGAGACATTTTGAAAATGAATAATAGGTGGCCTGGCTATGACTCCCTTGCTACTCAGCTTTAAAGTAGTTGGGTGCTAATGAGTCTATGGATTATAGCAGGCCACTGTTTGGATTGAAGACACCTTCCATCATTCAATATGGCACTGATTGTAGGAATAAGAAAAATGTGTACAATTCTATCTTGAATAATATTGGCATCTCAGGTAATAAGTAGGGCTGAAAAGTGGATAAACATGTAGTTGTTGTCTTTTCATGCATCAAGCAAACTTGTATAATGATATCAAAAGTCACTTGGACATAGTACAAGATATTTAAGAAATTAAATTGAAGGGGTATATTTAATTTCAGTGTAAAATTTAAATTATAATTTCTTCAGCCATTTCTGATTGGTTTTGCTAACCCACTAAACAAGTAAGTTCTTTAATTTTACATTGAAAATTCTTCAGTTGCTTTCTAAACTTCACTATACAATTATTTATGGAAAAATGGTAGCTTTCATAATCTCTCAAGTGCAGATTAAATATTTAGCAAGCTATATCAAAAAAATTTTAAAAGCTTTGTATAGAAACAAAAAAAAAAACCCAAAATTTATAAAGCTATTATCTGATCAAAGTTAAATAAATTAGAATCAACAAAATAAATTTTGTTGGATTTGTGTTAAGAATTCTTTCCAAGCCAAAGGGAGTCATTGTCATCAACCTTTTGGGGTAGAAATAATATAAATACTCCAGAAAATGGAAGACTGGAAATCTCTCCAGTCATTTTCTGATGCCAAAACAAGACAAAGATATTTCTAGAAAAAGATTACAAACTAATACCCTTGAGTTAATAATATAAAACACATGAGGTTTCACCAAATAAAAGTAATATTGGCTTAACATTCAAAGTAAATCCATGTTATTTGTCATAATAACAGAATAAAAAGGGAAAGCCATATGATTATGTCAATACATGTAAGAGCACTCTCATATATTTCTAGTAGGAAAGTAAAATTATATAAACTCATTTTGGAAAAGCTTGGCAAGTAAGTATAAAGTTGGAAATACACATACCATACAACACAGCAATTCCATTCCCAGATTTTTTTTTTTATCCAAGATAAATGGAAACATGTGTACACTCTAAAGACCTATACACAAGTGAGCATAGCAGCTCTGTTCATAAGTCAAAGATTGGAAAGAACCAAATGTCCAAAACCAAGTAAATGGCCAAGTAAATTGTAGTGTATGCATATAGTAATACTACTCAGCACTAAAAATAAATGAACTGGTAATATATGGAACCACGTGGATGAATCTCAAAAACATGGTGTTGAGAAAAATAGGTAGACCAAAGAATATACACTACATAATCCCATTCATGTGTAATCCTAGAAAAGGCGAAACCATCCTATGGTGATGAAAGGCAGATCAGTGTCTTTTTGGGTTAGGAATGGATGTGGATTTGACTGCAAAGAAACTGTAAGGTATTGGAAATATCACATATCTAGATTTTGGTGGTAGTGACACGAAGATACCTATGCTTGCCAAAACTCAACAAACTATATGCTCAAAATAGTTGTATTTTATTTCAGGCAATGTTTGTCTTAATGGTGTTGATTTTAAAGAATAACAGCAACGAAAACCTTTTTGAGGGTTCTCAGTGTTCAGAGCTGCATGATCAAGGTTGTACATGGCTCCTCCCTTTCCACAGTATAATAAAGCTGTTCTCATTCAAGTGCCAACCAGTCCAGTCAGTTCTCTGCCCAGGGGGCGGTGTTCTTAATGAAACCGGGGGCAAAAAGGTGAGTCCAAACTGCCCCACAACTGCTTACTGTGGAAAAAAGGCACCAACACCCCTCCAGAGCTAATCCTCTTAAAGATGTAAATTCGCAGGAAACATTTTTTTGGAGTCCCTTCCCTATTCAGACATTCCAGTAGTGTCTGTCTTTTTTCTCATTCTGAGGTTTTGTTTTGTTTTTAATCCTTCACAGTATGATGATAGATTTATAGGCTGGTAGGGCGGGAAAGTAGCTAGATTAATGAATTAGTTTATTCAATACCTAACATACTTTATCAAGCTTGGATCACTGTGTGGCCAAAAAGTTGTACATGGACAAATGGGTATCCTGAGAGATAAAAAAGAATATGCAAATTGGAGGGAGACCTGGTGCCTTATCCTAATATTAGTCTTGTATAACGCTCTTTAAATTAATTTGCAGAGCATATTGGCAAGGCAATGAAAAGTTTGCTCTGTAAAGCTCAGTATTTAGTTGAGAATATTTGCACTAAGAATTGGTGACCTAGGGATATTAGAATCGTTGTAGTAAAAAGACAAGGGTTTTATGGTAAGATAAACCAGGATTTCAAGTCAAATTCTGCTTTTTATAAGCTCAGTTAGTACTAATAGTTTGCAAGATTGGAAAACCAATACATTTGCTTCAAGTTTTATATTGAAAACCTTAGAAAAAACTGAATGTTTCCAATTCAGCATACGGAAGTGGTCCCACATAGTATGTGTATTTGCCTGATCATTCTGTAAAGTATAATAGTTACGTGCAAAAAATAGTCCATATTTTTCACTAGTATTCACATTAAGTGAAATTTAGAAATGATGGAGTATTTTTGTCCCTCGCTCCCCTTTCTGGAGACCTCAAGGAAAATTTAAAAGATAGCCCTTGAAAGCTGACACTTTTTGCCACATAACCAATTTGCTCTATTTACTTAGCCAAACTTCCTAACCTCCTATTGTCTCAATATCCTCACTTGTGAAAAGGAAAAGAACACCTACTTTAAAATTCATCTGTGTACTGAGAATCTTAATATCTGCATATTAGTGTTTTTAACTTGAAATAAATGGAAATAGAATAGTAAAAATTTATTCTTTTCTTTAGTATAACATCCACTGGTAGTACAGAGTTCTTCATTTGGTCAGTTTCTTATAAGCATGCACAAGTCAGCCTCTGCTATAATTTTCTTTTGTGTTAAGACTTTGTAATTGTTACTGTTATGGAAAAGTTAACCCTATAGTAGTGGTCTGCTGCTTGGGTATCTGACTAGCTCAATAACACAAGCTTTAATTTTCCCTTTTGCGTAACTTTTTTTTTTTTTTAAAGATTTATTTATTTATGCATACAAGCACTGGGGTACAGGCCAGAGGTGTGGGAGGTGAGAGGATTCACCACAGACAGAGCA
>JAGFMF010011696.1:3110014-3245498 GCA_019455555.1 Galemys pyrenaicus
CCCTCCCTGGCCGGCAGCAGGGATGGAACTCGTGCTGCAGTGGCTGCGGTTTGCTTCATAGTGCGTTGCTTAACCCACTGCGCCACCAGGGAGGCCCTGCTTAACTTTTTTATATTTGTTACACATAATGACAATGGACTGAAAAATTTTCACTAATCACCAAAAATCTTCCAAATGTCCAAAAAGATAAGCTTAACATGAAAACTCTCTGAAGGAGATTTACCCTGTAGAAATTAGTTCACAAAATAAAATTTTGGGTCATTTACAAAGTGCCTTCTAGTTATCAAACCAAATCTACTCCAGAAACTTAAATGACTAGAAAATAAATTTAATAGAAATTATGTGATAATTTGACCCACAGTGACCAATGAGATTCACCTAGTTCCAAAGCTAATGATTACATGACCAAATTTGATCAACCAATACCCACACTAGTCACTAGGACACTGAACAATAATGTACTGTGCAGATTTATCACTGAAGTGCATTTTTAAATAGACATTTACATAGCTTTCCTCTAAGCTCAGACTATCTCTTCTGTACTTTATACTTTCAGCAAGCTCACGATTTAAAAAGAAGATAATCCACATATGAATGTGTGTATGTGTGTATATATCTCACATATGTGTCCCACTTCCTCTACCCCCACAAGTAGATATAAGCATCTCTTTATATAGAGACTGAAGAAATATGAAAGATCCCATAAAAGAGTTAACATCTTTATCATCAATGTCATGAAGCATGTCACCTTGATAGCTAGGATCTGGATCTCTGGAAGCACAGAGACTAAAATTTGGAGAAGAAAAGCAAAAATCTCCTGAAAGTGATGGTCAGCAACACTAGTCTTACTTTAAGACCTTATTCCCATACCCCCATATTCTACCTTCAAGAAGCCCACCGTTACATAGAGGTTATATCAGGGTATAAAGTGCATTCTAGAGTGTCACACTCCAAACTGGCATTTTAGTTTTAAAATACTAATCCATTAAACTATAAGTCTGACAGCAGCTTGACAGTATAAAGTATCAGGACTTTATCCTGATCAAAGTATCATGGTTCTAAACTAACAACTACTCCGTAAGTAGACTATAGGATCTAGGCAGTATTATGCAGAAGCTTATGTCAATGAAACAAACACTAAGTCCTATAATAAGGGACATGGACTGAGATCTTATAAGCAGGAAAAGCAAATTTATAACTAAAATACGTATTAATTCTAGTCGAGGCCATTTAATGCCTTTTCTAGAATTAATATGATTACTCTGCCACCAGTTTAGTAGCTGATATCCTTAAGAGATGAAGAAAGCACATCAGAGGACAGTATTAGTACCTTTTGCTGACAGTTCTGCATTCAACATGGCAGTAACATAATTTAGACTATGGATCGAAGTATTTTCCCCATCGCCAACATATCTACCTAATGTCCGAAAAGATAAGTTTAACATGAATATACTATCTAAAGAATATTTACCCTGTAGAAATTAGTGCACAAGTTATAATTTAGGTTAATTTAGTAAGTGCCTTCTAGTTATCAGACGAGATCGGGCATGTTCAGGGTGGTATGGCCGTAGACTCCTTCTAGTTATCAAATCCAATCTACGTCAGAAATTTAAATGCTAGAAAATGAGTTTGATGGAATTATACGATTATTTGACCTATACTGACCAGTGAGATTCACCTAGTTCCAAGCATGGTAGTAGCTAAATGAGTCTTGGTAACCCTGAAGCCATGCTGTTGGGCTGGCTTTTGTAGCCTTCATGTCTGCCACCATAGTTACTCCCTTCAGGTATTCATGTGTTAGCACTAGGTTGACTACAAATAGAATTTGGCTGATACCAACTCTCCAAGTAACTCTGACTCTTGTTTTGTTTTTTTTTTGTTTTTATTTTTTAAGAATCATTTATTTATGTATACAAGCACTGGAGTACAGGTCAGAGGTGTGTGGGGGGTGTGTAGAAGATTCACCACAGAGAGCAGGGAGCAGAACAGGCAGATCAACAGAAGTACACTGCTGAGGGGAGCAGCGGGCACAGCAGGAGAGGTCTGCTGCACCATGTGGGTCCCCTCCCTGGCCGGCAGCAGGGATCGAACTTGTGCTGCAGTGGCTGTGGTTTGCTTCATAGTGTGCTGCTTAACCCACTGCGCCACCAGGGAGGCCCCTGACTCTTGTTTTGAGCATCAATAGTAAAAGAACTCTGGTAGTAGTTTTGCCATGTATTCTTCAAACTTCACATTTTCTGTGCACTGTCATTCAATGCTTCTTATTCAGACCTCTTTGTCTCATATTAACCCATCTCTTCCCTTCTGCATTTCTCTTTCCATAGTAGATCATCAAACATCAAAAACTCATTAATACTCACATATTAAGCCAACCCATCTGTTCACCTCCTGTCAGCTGGTCACAAAGACTCACATACAGACAAAAGTATGAGCTGAAAGAGGTTCAGTTCAATCTGTGTGTGCAACTTAGTGAGTCCACTAGCCCTACTTGTCAAGTATTTACTAGTATGATTCTATAAGAAATTGATGGAGACACTTTTATATCTGACTGATTTGAAAGAACCCAATTGAGTTTTGCCAAATGATCACCAGATAATGTTTTGCAGAAATTGTTTTGTCTTGTTTTTTTTACAAACCACTAGCATGTCAGGAACTGTTTTTGTTTATTTATTCAATAGTGTGATCGATGGCATGGCATTATTCTAATACTTTAAAAGAATGCAATAAATTCCACATGAAAGTTCACCTCCACTATCATAGTTTTATGTGACCCAATATGCAAAGCTTTTACAACAAAGCTTTTTATCTACTCAGCCACGTTTGATGCTGGCAGCTTTCTATGTCCCCTGGTAAATGTGTTGGATCAATACTCTCAAGAGAGTAAAAGACACCGCTAGAACCTGAGGACACCCAATCGGCAGTGTATTCCTTTGGTGGGACATGTGAAATACAATAATTTGTCCATTACTTTAGAAGGGTTGTCCAAGCATGCAACTAACTCTTAGAACCTAAATTTATATGTATTGGATCCCCAATTTTTCTATTATTTCTTGTAACACATGAAGCTTTATACGTCCTCCAATACAGATTCCATTTCTTGCTCATTCATATTAATTAACGTCACTGTAAACTCATTGATAGAAAGGGCCAATGTGATGTTGACAGAATGATCAGATCCAGAATGATCCAGGTCCTTTGGCTTTTCTTATGATAGAAAGTGGCAAAACCCAAAATTAAAATAGTAATATTTGTTGCTTTATTCTTTCCACATGATTGCAAATTGTTTCCTGTTCTTCCCCTCAGACAGAGATGACTGCCTTCATGGCAGTAACATAATTCAGACTATGGATGGAAATATTTTCAGTGGCTGATCAGTGATTATCTACCATATACATGAGGCTATCTTAATTTCCATTTATTTCTTGGACTATATTAATCCCATGTAATAGATAAGCTACAATAACACTTTCAGTTCCCAGGTGCAAGTTCAAACTAGACCTTGAAATATGTGTCTGTCTTTCTTTGGTGTGTGTTTACCAAGTGAATAGTTGAATGATCCTTTGATTAAAAAAAAAAGAAAGAAAGAAAAAAACCTGCAGAAATCACTAATTGACAGATTTGTTATATGTTCCTTCTTCCTGTGACACCAGCCTCTCCTTTGAGTTCTAGGCTTGAGAACTAACAAAGAGTAAATTCTAGTGACTAGGACTTAGTTCCCTCAGCTTGCAGGAAAAATGTTTGATGAGACCTCAAAATTTAGTCAATCCATAGGAATGTTCCATGGCTAGAGTTAATTTATCCAAAATTATGACCTCTCCCTGGGCTAAACCATAGTCTATATAACAATTTTCTGAAACTTGGTAGTTAATGTACCGCTAGAATTCTCTATCAAATTTTCTGACACCTTGATTGCAATTGCCTTGTGTTTTACCCTCTTCTCATACTCCTTCCTACATTCTTTAGCCATATTTAATTCCTAATAAAATTCTAGTCATAAACCTCTGATTAAGAGTCAGTTTCCAAAGTCACAAAAAAATAGACAGTAAACATTTGTCCTTTTAATCCTTTAATTTTAGGGTTAGCTCATGTAGTGGTAGATAACTAAAACCATAATTGATAACCTATGAGTAGTGCTTTAGTTTAGAAGTGTGAAAACTTGAGTAGCTTATATTTATCAAGAGAAGGCAGGTAGTAAAAACATTCTTTCAGTGTCAAACTTTCATGCATAATAAGCAAAAGTATGTCAGCAAACACGAATCATATTTTCCTAACTAGAGTTATTAAATTCATATCTACCTAGACACTCAGAATTGTTTGAACTTTTTAATGCAAGTTTGGAAAAGCATGGGATGAAAGTTAGGTATCATTTATACAGTTAGCAATTAATAAAAATATCACAAAGCTTTAAAGAGAATTTTTTCATAGAATTTATCACTAAAGCAATCAGTTTTATGAAATGGAATATTTATGAGCTTTCCATTTTATCTTATTAACTATTTAAATTGAGACAACGTTCTACTTTCCAATCTGATTTTGAAATGCCACAAATTAAAGCAAAATGTTTAAATCATTGACAATCCTTAGAATTTATGTACTAACAATGTCTAAAATAACTTATCCAGTGAAAAATAAGTAATAAATTACAAAACAGGAAAAAAAAGGTAAGAAGCTTTTTTACAAAGTTTTACCAAGCACCAAAGATTGTTTATATAAACAATCTTTAAGTAGTTAGAGCAGAGGGTAGAAAACAAAAGCACTTAAATATCTTCCCTACTAGATAGAGAGGAAAGGTAAAACATTTTTGTCAGAAGTTTATTTGTCCTGGAACCAAACTCAAACTAGAATGTATCTAGGGACCTCTTTGACATGTGAGAGAGTGATATAATTTCCTTGTAAAATGCAATATCTGGGTCAAAAGAATAATTCTAATACAGATCACCTATACAGGCTGAAGAAATAATGTTTGCTGATAGATCGATGAAGTTCCTTCATCCAGTTCCCAAGGATATGTTCCATGGGAGTTAGGAAAACAGTGATTTTGATCAAGGCATCTAGGGAGTTCAATTCTAATTCTCATCAATCTGCAGTATAGAAATAGAACTTTACTGAAATATTAGTTTCTTTTTCTGTCACCTGCCTGAAACATCAGCCAACTTACACACACCTTTGCAAGTGTTATATTGCTAGTCAATTCACAACAAAATATCCATTATGTGACTATTGTGCTGATGTGGTTTTCTTAAACAAAAGTTTGCATCTATGAATTTGAAGGAAGTAAAATTTGAGGGCTTTTTTAAAGAGCCAGTTTGTATTACTATACAAATTTAAAATGTTCTCTTGATTTTTTTTTTTTTTAGCCTAGTGATACCACAGGTTCTTTTAAAAGAGTTTATACCATAGAGATTATATTAAAAATGGAGGGGTCTCCCTGGTGGCACAAGGGGTTAAATCGCAGCACTATGAAGCTATCTTCATATGAAGCCACAGTGGCATGAATTCAATACCCTGCCAGGGAGGTGACCCACATGGCACAGCAGACCTTTCCTGTCTTACTCTCTGCTGCTCTCAGCAGTGCATTTCAGTCAGTCTGCCTGTTCTATTCCCCATTCTGTCTCTGCTTACCCCCTGTACCTCTGGCCTATTCCCCAGTACAGGTATGCATAAATAAGTAAATCTTTAAAATATAAATTTAAAAAATGATACTGGAATATTGACCAGCATGTGTGTTTGTGTGTATCTGCACATGTACCATGCACACCTGTGCCTGGATGTGTGTCCATATTCCAAGTCCAGCAAACATGTTATTCCATTTTTTGAAGCTAAAGTCAGGAGTATAATTTCATACTTGTGATTATTAAGTCCAGAGTATAGATTTGGCAAAGAGAACACTGAAGAATTGCTAATGAACTTATTAGCAATAAAGGCATGTGGAAAGAAACCACTCTGTTTTCCTGACCCCCTTGGAACATGTCCTAGGGAACTAGAAAGTAGGTTCTCCAATGATAAGTTAGAAGAAGCTCCCCCATTTATCATATTTTAGATCTTTTTTTTGCAAATGTTTCCTTCTCTTTATCCCTTTGTTTCTTAATGTATCTTCAAAATATTGTCCCTTTCCCATCACTTTTTTTCCATTTTCTACTCCTGCTCTTCCTTGGAAAGCTGAAGAAATTTCCTTTCTAAACTATACCCTTACTATGTACATACAAGCATGGTGTCTAAGAATCATTAGGTTTTTTTTCTATGCAAGTTATCCCCTAATAGTTTCATTGTAATTATTTTATTATTATAACATTGCTTTTAGGAAGATAATGTTTTTATATGCATCTTTCCTGTGAAGAAACAGGAGCATAGCTAATGAAGGGCAGGCTCCCTATTTCTGTCTCTTTAACCCACAGTCTAATCTTCTACATCATATTGCAAATATTTTGTGTTATGTATTTTTTAAAAACTCATTTATTTATGTATACAAGTATTGGGATATAGGCCAGAGGTATGGTGTGGGGAGGTGATAGAACCTACCAGAGACAGAGTGGAGAGTAGAACAGGTGGGTTGACTAAAGTACACTGCTGAGGGGACCAGCAGGCAAGGCAGGAGTAGTCTGCCTCACCATGAGCATCACCTCCCTGGCCAGGGATTGAACTCACGCTGCAGTGGCTGCGGATAGCTTAAGAGTGCTGTGCCCTAACCCCTTGTGCCACCAGAGAGGCCCCTATATTATGTATTATACTTTTTACCATCATAACTGTGTATTTTCTTCATAATTTTAAAATTGGGTAAATCTGGGGAAATGATTCAGTAGGCTACCAAAAGATATTGATTTGGAATCCAACTTTTAAAACATACATACATACTACATATCATTTTCATATCTACGTAATAGAGTTTTTTACACATTTTCATTCTTATCTATGGCTATATTCAATTTTAAATAACTTCTAATACTGGACAATTTAGTTTATAAACATACAGATTACACTTTTGTTTAACAAAAAAGAAAATATTAATAGTGGCCAAAATTTCTAGTGAAGTTGGTTGGAAAAGTGAAATACTAAATCAAAGACTTGCTTCAGTTTTGTGTCTAGGACCTACGATTGAATACACATATGTGGGTGGAGGCGGGTGGTGGGCGCAGGGAGTCTGTTCTGCACTGACTGTGCTGCTCCTTATCTTGAACCTCTGGTTTCCTTAACATTTGAATACATGTCATATATTTCACTAGGAAAGATAGGTAAGTTTTCTGAGTAAAAGAAAAAGTACTTTCCTGGATAGTCTGGCAATAGGGAAGATAACATATTACAGTGAATTAAGATCACATCTTCATTGATCTATGTTTAAATAATCACCATCCCGCTTATAAGTCAAGTAAATGAGGTCAGGTCTTATCAATAATTATGTTTTTGTTTCCATACCCACATGAGGGCCAAAATCTCTGATAATATTTAGATAAAATGTGAAACTTAATTTCATCCCTAAACAGAATAGCAATTTACTTAGTGATTTCTCTTCACAGAGTTTGAGGACAATAAATTTAATATTTTAAAAGTAATTTTTTTCCATTTTATCTGTAGGCTGTTATTTTGTGTAAAACAGTCATTCTCCATTCAAGTAACAGGAAAATTCTCTACTAGATCATATGCCTTATTGCTGAAGTTATTTCCTTAGAGTGAGAGAAGTTCTTTGGCAATATGTTGTGAATCCAAAAAAATAAAAATAAAAAGGATTAGAGAACTTTAAGGCAGTTTAAATTAAACTGAGCAGGAACACCTTCATTCACCCCAAATCAGGGTTCTGTTCCCCATATAACTTCCTCTTTCTCTTTCAGAGCCTTGATTCTAAGATAAAGTCAGTCCAGATATTTGAAAGACTAGCAGCATCCAGTCTAAGATAAAGTCAGTCCAGATATTTGAAAGACTAGCAGCATCCAGTCTAAGATAAAGTCAGTCCAGATATTTGAAAGACTAGCAGCATCCAGTCTACAGTGCTCCCTCCAGGCATGCAGAACTTCAAATGTGGCTCATTATGACCTGTTGTAAGAGCAGGAAATAATTGTCTGTTCTGTCTAGAAGCTCAGAAATGATGGAATGAAAAAAAAAATAAAATGAAGAACCCAGATAGGTACTGAGAAGCACCTATAGGTATAAGAACCCCCAAACCCCTATAAAATGGAGTCCAAGAAGCTTACCTGACACATCAGCCTGGTAGCCACCCTAGATCTCTACCAGATAGGGGAAATATGCTTCTCCAGGGATGGTATCTAAGGTTTCATATTTTTAAAAAAAGGGATGGAAGACATGGGGTGAATGGAGACCATGACTTTTTCTCCTTCGACTTCTTTATTTCTAAAATTTAGATGACTCCCAACCACTAAGTTAGTCCACCCTAAAGTAGAAACCTTAATATTAGTTCTGTGTTTATAAGCTATTCTTATACATATAATTAACAAGTGTCTATGACTAAGATGTCAAATGGATTACCTGCTAGACATGAAAATATCAAAATTGTGTGTAGTTTCACAATTCCAAAATGAATATATAGGGCATGTGCACGCAAATGATGTAATAATAAACATCCTATACCTATTGCTCTTGTGTGCTTGTTTGAAGTGTGTAGCCAGAAGAGGGGTCACTAGATTAGAGGTATATGGAGCTATGCAAAAGACTGAAAGATTAAATAATTGTTACCCTCCATGCAAGAAATAAGAGCTCCTAATAATCTACACTCTTCTCACCAATTGTATTTTAAGAGTTTTAAACTGTGAAACTGGTAGATATAAAACAGTATTTCTATGTGTTATTAGTTCTACTTTTCTAATTAGCATTAATGGGGTGCATTTTTTTAAAGATTTGTTTATTTATGCATACAAGAACTGGGGAACAGGCCAGAGGTATGGTGGGGGAGTGAGAGGATTCACCAGAGACAGAGTGGGGAACAGAACAGGCAGATCTACAGAAATACACTGCTGAGGGGAGCAGCGGGCATGGTAGGAGAGGTCTGCTGTGCCATGTGGGTTCCCTCCCTGGCCGGGGATCAAACTCTTGCTGTAGTAGCTGCAGTTTGCTTCATAGGGTGTTGTTTAGCCCATTGTGCCACCAGGGAGGCCCTGGGTGCATATTTTCTTAAGCCTTTTGGACTTTGAGACATCTTAATTCAAGGTGGTTCCAGTTATGTTCACTTATTTCTTAAAGCAACTTTTAAATGGTTTAGCCTCCACTTGATTTTGGTTAGACTTTGTGACTCATTGCTAATTATTAGAAAAAAGAAAAAAAATGATTCTTCCTCAGAAACTAGTATTAAAGTTTCTGTGCCCTTCCAGTTCCCATGACGTCTTGTATTCCTCACTGGGGTTGTATGGGGGGAAAGGGACAGCGCCAGCTGCTACGTCTTGAGAACACTCACACAGCCTATAAAGTGGGTTATGTGGTCAAAACAAAACAAAATTGAAGCCTCTTGACAATGGGCAGCAAACAAGTGGCGCTCTCTGCCAAAAACTAAGAAGAAAAGGAGGATCTTCCATGGTCTTCCATGAGTCTCTTTATTAGCCAATTCTTCAGATCCTGTCAGTGATAGTAGCCCTGGGTGATATCTTTTATATATGTGTGTGAGAAATAAAGTTAAACAACTGCAAAGAAAAGGTTTCTAATTTGAATTCAGTTTCCTCTGCCCAAAACGAATTTTTCCTATTGTCATTGTGAGACAACAAAGGCTTGTGCTCGTTTGCACACAATAACTGTACTAACAAGGGTGATCCAGTCCATCAACACATTTCTCTATTAAACATTACCAAATAAATAAAAATGATGTCATCAGGGAATAAATAGATAAGAATACAAAGGGAAAGGAAAAAAATAATTAAAACTTTTACAGCACTTTATAGGTCTCATTGAGCTTTGGCTCACCCCACCTGGTAATGCTTCCACTAACCCCATATAGATTGGAACCCCATTTCACAAGTGAAGGAATAGAGACTCGGGGCAGAAAAATAATTTGACCAGATCATGCAATTGATAAGGAGTAAAAATGCAATATGGAAACCTAAATCTCAACTGTAAATTTTGTCCTCTTTCCATTATATCATACCTTGTAGTTTTTTTCTCTGCTATAACTTGACTGGTTTTGCTTCAGTGAAGAAATTGCAACAAAATAATCATTAAAACACAAAGAACATTTTTTAAATGTCTATGATTTAACTACAATACAGTCCTGAAATATACACCTTAGGGCTCAGCTGCCAGAGAGGCAAAGAACATTCTTTATGAGATTGCCTAGTAGAGGTTATCTGTGGTAAAACGGTTAATGTTTTGTTTTGTTTTGTTTTGAGTACACAGCTTCTGTAGTTCAAATGCCTCATATCTTTATTCCCATTCCCAGATATTCTACCATGTTCTTCAGGGTTCTAGTATTTAGAACCAAATCTATACACAGAGATTCTCAGAATAAAGAATAAGCTTTATCTAGGGTCAAGTACTACTTGGTAATCTCTACATTAGCTTTGACAATACCAAATTAGAGACTTTTAAAGGCCAATTTTAAGCTTAAAAAGCTTAAAAACATCATTTTTATAGCTTCTGTTGATAGTGGGAAAGTGAGGTGTTTGGGAGGTAAACATGTTATGGGAATCAGAGGTCTGGTCTTCAGTTAATCTTCATTGTTGTGGTTGGGCCTCATGGTTCTCATTATAAAATTGATGTACTTTCCATTTGACATTATGGAAGATTCCTGTAAGTTTAATGCAATTAATTTTATTTAGTTTAACACTTTATTCTTTAGCCTTCTTTTATCTGTTTATATATTTTGTTTATCTGCATATGCCTAGAAATATATATAGTGGTAATTTAATGGGCTTCAAGAGATTTGCATTCTAATTATGTGACTTGGTTAGTCAAAGAATATTCTGATAATTCCCATGAACCTAATTATCAAATGTGGTAAATAGAGTGAAAAAAAGAGAGAGAGGGAGGAAAAAAGGGAGAAAGAACTAAATGTAAAGATAAAAAGATTTGAAGGGAAACAATGAGGACTTCATTTTTAATCAAACCAAGACTTGGTATTATTTTTAAATCAAATCTCTATCAGCAAAGAGAATTTGTACACCAAAAGGCAAACCAGTGAAAACCAAATGGGTTAGATTGGATGAATGCCATCTTCATTTAGATACTTTAACTGGGATTATGCAGACATTTCAATTTCAGGTAAGCCACTGAAAATACTGAGGTTTGAGAAGCAAGAGCTCAAATGCTTCTAGAGATGTTGGCAGCTAGTCATCATCCCTTCTTTAAAAAGTAAGGTTTCCTCCTACATAAAATGTGTTTTACTGCGATTTGCAAAACAGTCATCCCTTTAAATTAAATCATTGTTTATCAGGTGAAAGTTAATTGAAAAACATGTTTTTCTAACTAAATGGAAGCCTGCATCATGCAGGCAATAAACATTCTTGCTTGAAAGGAATTCTTGCTCCTTCTTCTGAGACTGCCATGGGAATAAAATAGAAAAAGAGAAAAAGGATATTAAAAAACTCCACACAGCCTTGAAGTTGTGTCTGGCTTAGGAGCCAAATGGGATTTTGAAGCCCATGAGTTTTCTATTCACCTCTAAATTTAACACCCACAAATTTCCCTTTTGGCAAATCATGATCCACAGTTTCAAGTGCAAGAAATTTTTGAGGAATGCTGTGTCAGTTGCTCCTTGTTAACAGTTATAGCTACTCTGCCCCCACTGGACATTTAGCAAAAGTTTATTTTATAGTTCTTGGATGTCCATATAGTGTCAGATGGAAATGAAAGAAAGAAGTTGATTTATAATACCAGTACATTTCAACGCAAGCTACCTAGGAGTCAGGCCTCAAAGAAAGGTGACCTTTAGGACCTAGACTGTCCCTAATTAGAACATTGGTTTAGCATTATTTACTTCTTTTCCTGTTATAGGGATACTTTCTGTGGATAGAAGCAAACATACCCTCCTATGTGCTTTCACAGCATTTTTTCTTTCTAACCATAGATTTTCAAGCTTTGTCTTGTGAAGTTGATTGCTTTATGTGTGCCTCACTCACTTCAGTGTACTCTGGGTATCATATTAATCACTAAAGCCTGTACAGACCTTAACATTGGACTTGACCTATTGATTATGTTCTAAAAATGTAATGTTTGGAAATGGTTTTCCTGCTTTTCCTACTAATTATAACCTAGGATTTAACTAATTAACACCCAAGGATTTGGTGTTTAGAATGGAGACTGCTTCACAGGTAAAGTTCATTCATGTTACTATAAACAGATGCAGTCTCTGTACTTGGAACGAAATGTGATGGCAGAGAAAGGCAAACAGAGTCCCATTTTCTAGCATCTCCTTTGTGGAAGCCTCGTTGTTTCACTTAATCTTACTCCCTACTTCATCTTACAGATACCTATTATTACCTCCACTATTTTAAATAAGGGAATTGAAGTCACGAGACCAACCACTTGCCTCACATATGATACTATTTTATGCAAGATAGTGGATTCAGACCTAGTTGTAGCTTATCTACTGTAAAAATGGGAAAAGGTTGGTCATTGACAATAAAGAGAAGCCTCAAAATCAGTCCTTTTTATGGAAAAAGAAATGCACAAATGGATTTATACTGAATAAGAATCTTCCCCAATTTCTTTCCATTTCAGTAGAACATTTTTAATTTGAGTGCAGAAACTGCCTTAGAGTGGGAGCCAATTTTATGCATTCAGTTTCTTAGAGTTGAATTAAATGATAATATCTGCCTTATTTTAATGAAGCAATTCTTTTTTTAACATTTAACAAAATAATATTGTCTGGTGGGACTGCTTATATGTTTTTAAACAATCCAGAAATAGTCAAATCAGAGGATCCTAAAAAACTGTATGTAGAAAGACACTACTTCCCACTTATATAGGATAGAGGAGGAGGATTCTGTTTCTCAGTGGTTGAATTTGATCTTGTACAAAAAGTCAGTTAATTCTTACATAATTCATTTAGGAGTAGTAGAAATGAGCCCATAGTTAAAATATTTTGTACAGTATGAGTAAAATGTACATATCTACACACACACACACACACACACACACAGTCCTTCATAAAGAACTAATAAGGAAATCAAATAGATTATTCAGTGAAGACAGAGCAAGGTTTAGACATGGAGCAGCCAAGATGGTAGCTAAAACTTCTTTTCACCCTGCTCAAAGTTTTCTTATAAATTTAGTCTCTATAATAATTTAGATCTTAGGAGATGTGTATAACTCATAATACCTCTATGAATTAATGAAAATAAGTTTTATTTTTCATAAACTTGGTGCATAAAGTTCACAGTTGTTTAATGATTATTTTTTTCCTTGTGGAAAAAAAGTAGAAGATGTGTAGATGTATAGATGATAGATTGAGCACACATTTTCAAGAGGGCACTGTCACTTATAGTGAGTGGAAACTAGTTCTTGAGAGGACAAAAAAAAACTTGAATATATAAAATCAAATATACATATATTACATAAACAGACATACAGTCTGTGCCATTACAACTTCATAGAAATACAAATAGAAAAAAAAAAACAAAACCTAAAAATTCTCCTAGGGAGGAAATGATTTTTTTAAAAGGTTAAAAGAACAAGAGCAAGAAAGACACAGAGATTTATAAAAAAAAAAGAGAGATTGGGGTAGATTGTGACATGAACATTGGATAGTTTATTATAGATATTTTATTGTTTTGTTATTTGTCATTCTTTGAGATACAAAAATATTTATTTGGCTTTGATGAAGCATTGAGAATTAAATTTACATTGTGCTTGAAGATAGGGAGGAGAATTTCCAGTTGCTAAGATGGATTCATGGTCCCATGATCCCAATAGACCATCAAATTCTATTGTGAAAGAGTAATACTGTATTAGGTTTGAGATGAGAATTATCTCTGAGGAAAGTAGAAAGACAAAAGGAGGCCAGAAAATGGGATGAAAAAATAAATGAAAGCCTCAGAAGCCCAAGAACTAAACTGAGAAAAATTGCTCAAATGTGAGCAAATTTGAGGTCCATTAAGTGCCAAAAATGGATGGAGTAATAGGTCAGGAGCCAAAAGAAGTTGCTTTTCCTATTTGAAACATAGTGTACTTTATTTGTCTGACAAGCTCCTCTCCTCTTCACCTGGTGAACTCTTTAGTTTTCAAAAACCAGCACAAATATTCTTCTGTGAAACATTAGCAGACCCCCTAATTTCTAATTAGTCCAATTTCGAATCAATCTGTGATCACTTTGTAATACTCACTTTGGAGAGCATTCATCACTTGTCATTATTGCCAAGAGTAATTGAACTGGTTTTTATTTATCTTGTTTGTTGAATACTACATACTTTGCACATAATATATGAACAATACTTAGTGCATAAGCAAGTTAAATTAATTATAGGCAGGAGAAAGTATGCATAGTCCCAAATATCCTAACCTATCCATATTAGCCAGTTGAATTGAGAACTTCAGTGTCTTAAAGAAGGAAAAAATCCCTATATTCTTTTGGACAACACAGCAACTATGGGCACCAACTAGACAGATATTTATAGTATGGGAGTTCCTCTGCAGGATGAATTTAGCTAGCAATGGTTACATTATCAAGACTTTCTCCTGAGCTATTTTCAAGCAAGCTTCCATTTTCATTTGTATTTTTAAATGAATTTAGGAATGCAGTTGGACTTCAAACATCATCCTTATGACAGTGCCCTATATATTGACATTAAATCTAATTTCTTCCTTATTCCTGTTACTCTTGCTAGCTGTAAAGACATGCTATTAATAGAGTTATTTCTTAAAAAAATTTAGATCACAAGTGGGGAATTAAATATCACTGACTTTTTGCTTCAAAGATTATTTCTTGTGAAATGTGGTACTATTTTTATTGAGCCATTTTCCTAACTGATTTGGAGGAAGAAAAATTTGGAGCCACAAAGGATTAAACTTGCGGTCAGCAATTCTTGAAAATATTAGTTATTTTTGTCTACACTAACCTATTAGTTGCTCTATTTTTTTTACCCGAGTGAAAATCACTAATAAATTTGTAAATTTCCATACAATACAGAAATATGTAGCACAGATATAAAACTAAATATGAGAAAGGAAATGAGGAATTCAGGTAATAGTCACAGCTGGGGAAAAATAGAAGGGAATATAATCAAGGCTGGATACAGAGATGATCATATGTATACTTGTAAATTTCTTTTATTGAAAATTGTAGCAAATGTTAGTACTTTTGAAGCTGAGTGATTGGGTCACAGATGTTGGCAATCTTACTACCAATTCTTTATCCTGGTGTGTGAAATATTTAACCATACGAAAATTAAGTTTTCAATAAAAGAAATTCCCTAGGCAGGGCAATGTGATCAGTACCGATACTTGACTATGCAATGACTATTTACCGGCTTCATTCTACATTAAGAGATCTTTAATTGGTTTCACACTCCTCTGAGCAGCCCTGTCCTTCAGGTAGGTTGGAACTCTCCCCATCCGCAAGTAATAAATCTGAATATGCCAATGAGTATTGTCAATAGACAATTAGCATAATATAATTTGGGCCAATGAAAATGCAGTGTTTCTGAGGGGAATCTGTGAAAGTTGTCTAGACTGTAAGTAACGGCATATGAGAAGTCTCTCTCTCATAATTCTGGGCATTATGATGTACATGTGGTTCCTGGAAATGCTGTAGTCATCTATTTACCTGAGTGGTAACTGAATATACAAAGGAGACAAAACAAAACAAAAAAAAAAATAGTTAACCATTGTATTAACTATTAATTGTTAGTTATTGATAGTATAGGTTGATTACTAAATTTATTAGGCATATAATTCTTTGTACTTCTTGTAATATAACAAATATTCTTATTTTTAAGTTATTTTTACTTGAGACAGCTAAAAACTTCCTAATGGAGTCATCCTTGTTTATCTTTCTATAGTATTATTTATTCAGGATAAATTCCAAAGAGTGTTATTATTCATGATTTTTTGAAATAAATTTTTAAAATACTTTTGAATGTGACTTTAAATTCAACTATTTAATAAAAAATGGAAATTCCATGAAAAATAATGACCCTTATAATTATTATGAGTAGCAAGTCATGTTAAAAACTGTTGAGATATACATCTTCTATCCAGAAAAATTCACAGATGAACCTGAAGTCATAATATTACCAAATTTAAGGCCTCCTAGGACTTTCAGTTTTCTGTGAATTATAGATTAGAACTCTCTGATAAAGTTCTATTATAAAATACTTTCTTTATAAAATGTATTATAAAATACATTCTTTAATCTTCTTCCATGAATGACCATAGTAGTAAAATACTTTATCTTTTTCATTGATGCCTTTTATTTCTTAATTGATGGATTCTTAATTTATAGCCAGGCAACTAAAAAAAACAACAGTTATTCATGTAATGGTTGGCTATGCGCTAATCTTTAAGAAAATTCTATGCCAACTTTTATTTATAGATATCTTTTCCATTCCAGGACCATGGTGGGCTTGAAGTTAATGTTAAATGTCTTCCTCCCTCCTCAAAATCAAGGTCCTTTCATCCCTGTGCACTTGTTTTCTTTTAAACTTCTTTGAAATCCTGTCAAAAATTCCTTATGTTCATACCATTCTTTGACTTCTCTTTATTCTTATCTATTTGAGTTGAAGAAGGAGACTCTGGAATGGTTGGCAAACACCAAGCATTTTCAATTATCATTAGCAAATGGTTGTGAAAAGAGAAAGTAAAGGAGACTGTGGTTGTCAGAGCCATTAATGCTGATTAAAATAGGCTTTGTGGGCCCATGTTGCAAGTTTGTTTGTTTTGAAGCATTCACTCTGTAAGGAATCCACACCAGACTTACCCATTGCCATGGCAATATCCAGGTTGTCTTGTGTTTATGATTAGTATTCTCTGACAACTGCAACATTGACCTGATGCAAACTTGTATTTCAATAAATAAAAGGTGTGTGGTGGGGGGAAGGAGGAGAAAATAATAGAAAGGCATTCATACTTAGAACATTTACCAATCCAGTCTCTATAGAGTAGTTAAAACAGATTTATGTAGACAGCCCCATTCCTGACTTCACATAGTTGTTCCCATGCATTAATAGTGACAAAATATTCAGAATGTGTTTGGACATTCTTTAATCTTCTTCCATGAATGTCCATAGTAGTAAAATACTTTATCTTTTTCATTGACACCTTTTATTTCTTAATTGATGGATTCTTAATTTATAGCCAGGCAACTAAAAAGAAGGTGAACCAAGCTATTTGAGGAAAGTAAGAAAGTCCAAGGATTGTCAGAGTCAAAGACCAGTTGTACGTTTACTATGACATCATGCAATGCTAAATCCATGACTCATATGACATCACTCCATTTAATCATTTAAACAGTTCTGAAAGAGGAATACTCAAGTTACAGAGAAGATTATTATTTACTGTCACTAATAGTCCAATCTTACACAAATATATACTACAAAACCAAGGTTCCAACCCATAGTATACTGACATATGGTCTATATTTAAATATGTATACTCTATGTATGCTTACACTCTACAACTTACATTTATTAAACATGTTGTATATTTCCTTAACTCCTTTTGCATCTCATCTTTCATATCTGTATTTCCTCATACAGAATCATCAACATGTACATCTGTAGTTTAATCAATTCTCTAAGTTTCATATCTTTTAGGCTGCAAGTATACAAAGAAAAATTTACTCTTAATGTCTTTCAATCACAAAGTCCTGCTCAAAATTAGATACTCATTTCTTTCTCTGAATTTATAATCTAATAGTCATCATATAAACGTTGCATTTTAAAACTAACATGGAAATTTTAGCATATATTTATATATACATATATTAAAATATAAAAGTACCTTTTCTGTGATTTTTTTTTTCCATTTAGGATTAAAATGAATCTATTTGCATTCTGTCATCACCCCATTCTGGTTTGAACAGAATTCTCTTCCTCCATAACCAAAGCGAATGTCCTCATTCGATATATTCTTATTTCAATACCTTCTTATTCACTGGTTCAAATTATTGAAGAAGACTTTTATTCCAGTTTTCTGATTCAGATTACAAAGGAAGTTTTAATCCAAACAAAATATCAAAATCCTAACTGATCGCAAGTACTGGCAGCCTCTACCAGGTGCTTGTGAGCAGCTGGGACTATAACTGAACATCTGGAAGGGCTGATTGATTGCTTGAAGACCTCATTGCGCTCCACACCTTTCCCACAGTTTAGCAGGAATATCTAACAGCCAGTGACTAGGTATTTCCTCCCATTTTTTTATTAATTTTCTGTTTTTAAAAGTCATCCTCAACAAATTTTTTCCCTTTCTTTTAAGGGAAAAAGTCAGCATACTTCTCCCTCACTTTCCTGCTCATTTGTTATCTTTCATATATTCAGGTTACAGAGGAAGAATTGTCATCTCTTTTCTCTAATTTACACTACAAGAAGCCAGAAATAATGGTGTTTTCTGCTTGAATGCAAACCAATCACTTATCTGGACACCCCTGAAAGGATTTAATTTGCTCAACTAGTCAGTATTCTGCCTCCGTTAAAGGATCCCAGACGCACACTTGGACTTTTCTTTTAACTCACGTTTCTCCCCCTGCTCACCCCCTACCCCACCTTCTCAAGCTTTCCCAAGTGAGAACTGGCTGCCAACCCCTCCCCTTCACCTCCTTTAGGCTATTATTCTGTGCTCCAGTTACCACCAGCACTATGTCTTAAACCTAAGGACTCAGATTTGCCTAAAATAAATAATAAGCAGAGTGAACAGACAACCAGTTTGTTTTGCCACCTTTTCTGAGAGCATGACGTAATGCTGACCTATTCAGCAGGCGCTGCAACTGGGGACAGACATTTAGAGAATCTCAGTGGTGAAAGATGAGGAATGTCCCAGCTAGGCCTGGCAGCAGAAACCAAACTAACACACAAGAGAGAGGCTTTTTAAAGGCACAGTGGGAAGAATTTTTAATGTTTCCATTCAGAGGGGGATTTAACTGCACATTGACAAACCACCTAGACATTTTGTTGTGCTTGGAGCTAGAATGTGTCTTTGCTTTTTCTTGGATCCTTACACTGTTCTGCACAACTACAAACACAATCAATACTATTAAACCTCAGCTTGTTCTGCTGGCATCTCTTACTTTCTAGCCTGATTAAAAAGAGAGAATTAAAGGGGTTGAAGGAGTATATATGAATGAAATAATGTTCTATTATCCATTAATGTTTGGAAGATACTCTCTATAGTTTGGGAGTCATTATCACATTATTTTTTTGGAAGACTTCTCCAAATTTATTCAATGTATTTATAAATAACATTGTACTTGTAGAACCAAGGGATATAGTAAAGAAAACACTCAAGAAGATAGTATTACGTACATATATGTTATACATATATGTCCATATGTGAATATACATATCACTGTCAGGTATATGTGCTAAATATATACATTTAAACAATATATGCAAGTAAAATCATGCTATCCCCATTTATCTCACTTCCCTACATCTAACTTCTATAAAATAGCATTGACAAGCCAAAAATTTCCAAGTTTCCTTTTAACTTTAATGATGATGAATTTGTAAGTTTGAAAGTTTTAAGCCCCACAAGTATTCAAATGTAGAAGCTCATATGAAATGGCAAAAGTTACAATATTTTTTAAAATTATTTTTTGGGAAAACTTGGTATGTTGAAGGGGATGTAGGATGTGCTAGAAACAATAGAATAGATAGAATTAGATACGCATGAAATAAATGTGTCTTATATATTGATAGTGACAAACACAATTTAAATTTTCAGTAGTAGAATAGGGAAAGCAAATAATTGTCCTGGTAAAGAAGAGAACTTGGTCTGGACCCTTTTTCATGCAAACTAAGACAGTCTAAATTTCCTTGAGAACTAATGCTAGGTTATAATCACAAAATCGTGTACTTGGAAAAACTAGAATTATTTTTCAGCAGCTTATTTGACTCTGGACCAGGGTATCATTCTTGGTAAGAGTTCACCAGACTCTGTGTCCAAGTAACATTCTGTGAACTTTAGAAATAACCTGAACCACTCAATTTACCCCGATCTTTATGGAAAAATAATACAATATGTTGTGTAAATTTATGGTGTACAAAAGTAGCTATAATGTTAACTAACACCTCCAACTTGTCCCCTTTTTTTATTTTTTGGTGAGGAAGACATTTAAAATTTATACTCTTAGCACCTTTCAAGTATACAATACAGTATTATTAGCTATAATTGTCATAGTGTACATTAGAACACAAGAATTAATCATGTTATAACTACAAGTTTATACCCTTTCATCAATGTCTCTCCATTTCCTCAATTTGATAGCCCTGACAACCACTGTTCTACTTTGTGCTTTTTAAGTAGAATTTATCTCTGTTGGATATCCACAAATTGGTTTAATCTATAGTAGTTCTCTTTGCTTTGTGGTTCATCAAATTACCTGAATTAAGAATCATTAGAAGATATATATTTGAAGAAATAATCAGAAAAGAAAGATTAGTGGTCAAACATATAACCTAAGAATGATGCACATGATACATTTTTAAATATAAAAAAGCAGGTTACAGCAAACAGACTACTTTATGATTGTTGCTTAGACACAATATATAGATACTACAAACTGTCAAATATGAACTTCAAATTCATCTTTGGCAAGAATACAAGGGAAATTAGTTACAGAATAATATAAGACTTCCCAGAAGCTGGAAATGATAATAATGAAGAGCCAGTGTGAGATGAATTAGTTGTACCAACTAAGTGCAATTATTGTCATAGACTATTAATTATGTAGATAAAAATATGTGAAAATTCTACAGTTTAGAAGTTCAGTTCAGTGAGTTTTTTTACCAGTTTTTTAAAATTAAAGTAACATTGCATTAACATACATTCAATTCATATTTCTGTCTCTGATAGCAAACAATTATTAGAGACAGAATGGACACATAGAAAGAACATTGGACCTATTTAGGAATCCAGATGGATTGTTATTTGGGCTGTCAATCAGAGAGTTTTATATCTGTAACAAAAATTTAGGCAAAAGTTTAGGTCCTAACAATATCAAATGAATAATGATATTCTAGCCAGGTACTAATATATGTCAAATTGAATGAAAGAAAGTATTCCAGAGACAATTGCAAAAGTAGGGATTAAAGCTAATGGGACACAGTGGAGGTAAAAGAGTGAGAATGACCATGAATAAGGCTACTGAGAGTATTCTTCCAGAAAACCCGGTGTCATTTCTTATCCCTGAGTGTTCAATGTTAAAAGCCCTGACCATGACTGCTGACAATAGAATGATCTAGTTATCATCTATTCAAAATTTAATATTTCATGTTATACTTGAGACAAACTGAGGAAGTAAGAGCAGCATAAAAATTCATATAGATGAATTCATAATTAATCGAAGGAGGTGGCTTTTAAATCTTCACATGAAACTGGAGGAAGTTTCCCTGTGATTGTACCTAGCAATCTTTGTTTAACTCTGCCTAGTTCAACATTTTTCTAAACAACTTGAACTATTGGAAGGGAGTACGAAATAAAAAAGTGGGCTACAGTAAAAGGCAAAATAAATTTTGATAAAGCTAGGAAAATATTTCAGGTTTTGTATTAAGACTCATTTCTGAGAGACATTGAGATCAAATGACAGGACGAGACTGTCATATCCATGGATTGGATATGACATGAATTCAATAGCTCAAATATATCATTTCTATCCAAATTCACCTAATAGACTAAATGTAGCAAATCTCACAAATAAAATGCTGAGAAACTCACAAGTACCTACAGAAAAAATTTAGTCAATATAAGTTAATTTATAAATAAATATTAATTGATATAAACTGATGTACAAAAAAATTAATTCTTCTATAGAAATAGCCAGAAAATGAAATTTACAGCTGACTTAAAATAGCATAAAAAACTTCACATACCTATGACTAAATCTCTTTAAAAATATGGGAAAATTCTCCAGTTCAGATGTTCAGTTCAGTGAGTTTACCAATTTTTTAAAATTAAAGTAACATTGCATTAACACATATCCAATCCATATTTTTTTGAGTCATACAGTGTTGTAAACCATTGTTACCTCAATTAAAAAAATAAAGATTGGATTTATAGCATTATCTATATTTCAGCCATGCACCATTATAAATCTGTATCTTTGTATAATGCATATGTTCACCACTAAAAGTATTAATTCTATCCTGTATGATACAACTTATTCCTTTTACCTTATTAAACCCTTTTTTATCTTCCCTTCTGAAAACCACTAATTTGGTTTTATAATCTCAAAGTTTATTTTGTTTTTATTCAATCATCCCTTTGTTCTGTGCCCTTATGTACTACAGATGTGTGAAATTATACAGTGTCTCCTTTATTTTCATTCTGCATAATACATTTTAGCTTCAGCCATTTTGCTGCAAGTGGCAGGATATCACCTTCTCTATAAATGAATAGTTTTCCACTCTGTGTATATACTATATCTTCTTTATCAAAATTTAATATTTCATGTTATACTTGAGATATTCATTCATCCTTTGATGGGTACTTAGTTTGTTTCTGACTAGTGATTAGCGTAAATAATGCTACAAAGAATAAAGGGTGTGCATATTTCCCAAATGAGTGATTTTTGTATTCTTCAAGTAAATATCCAGAAGTGGCTCAAAGGAAATTTTCATTCTGAATGTTTTAGAGGTATGTTTGGGGACTTGAATCCAATGACAATGGAAACAAAAGCAAATAGGACAATATCAAATTGAAAAGCAAAGTGAGAATAAAATCCGTCATCAAAATGAAAAGGCAAACTTATAAATGGATAATTGGCTCATAGGAAATTTCTATATTTAATGTTCTGAGTTGTCTCTCTACTGTAATCCAGACAGGGTGTCCTAATTTACATTTTCACCAAGAGAGTTTCACTAATCTGTACATCCTCTCCAGTACATGTTTTTTCTTGTCTTTTGGATAATAACTATTCTCATAGGTATGAAGTGATATCTAATTATGGTTTTGACTTGCATTTCCCTAAAAATATTTGAAGATGAACTTCTTGACTGTGTCTGTTGGCCATCTATTTGTCTTATTTAGAGCAGTGCCTATTCAGAACCGTGGCTCATTTTCTTAATTGGGTTGTTTGCTTTTTGTTGTTGAGTTTCATCAGTTCATTATATATTTTTGAATGTTAACCTCTTTTATGACTTGCCAAATTTTTTCAGTTCACAAGTTTGCCTTTTCATTTTAATGACAGACTTTATTTTCACTGTGCTTTTTAATTTAATATTGTCCCATTTGCTTTTGTTTCCACGGTCATTAGAGTTGAGTCCCCAAACATACCTCTAAAATAGATGTTGTAATGTATCACCTGCTTTCCTGCTACTTATTAATATGTTTGCAGATCTTGTACTCAAATATTTAAGCAGTTTTGAATTAATTTTCATGTCTGGTATTAGACAGTGACCTAGTTTCTTTTTTTTTTTGCATGTAACTATCCAGTTGTCACAACAAACTATCCAGTTGTCACAACATTTATTAAGATTTTCCTTATTTTCCTTGCAACATAATGTTCTTGGCTCCTTTATCATAAATAAGTTATCCAAATAGGTGTTGGCTTATTTTGGGATCTCAATTGTTCCTTTGAGCTGTGCATCTGTTTTTGTTTCAATACCATGCTGTTCTGAATACTATTTCTTTGTATTATAGTAATATAATGAATAAATGATTGGAGAATGAAACGGCCTCTTTTTTTTTTCTTCTCATGATTGCTTTTTTTCTATCTGGGGTCTTCAGTGTATACAGATCTTTCACGCCATTGATTAAATTTATTGGAAGGTATTTAATTCCCAATACAATTGCAAATAGGATTGTTCTCCTTATTTCACTATTTGGTATTTGTATATAGAAATGCAACAGATTTTTGTATATTAATTTCACAGCCCCATTACTATATTCATTACTTCTAACAGCTTTTTTTAACTAGGGTTTTTGGTATTTCCTATGCATATTATAATGATATCTGCAAATACTGATAGTAAGATTACTTCTTTACTAATTGGAAAATTTTTTTATCCTTTTATTGCCTAATTGTTCTGACTAGAATTTCCAAAATATATAGAATAATAGCAGTGATAGTGGACACCCTTGTCTTTTTTTCTAATCTAAGAAGAAAACTTCCAGTTTTTCACCAATGGGATTGTTGTTGGCTGTAGGGTGGTCATATATGGTCTTCATTGTGTTGAGATATGTTCCCTCTATACCTATGCTATTGATATTTTTTATCATATCTGGATGTTGAATCTTGTTGCATATTTTTTCTTTGTTTATTAAGATATTTTTGTCCTTCCTTTTGATATAGTGTGTCATGTTTATTGATTTGTATAGACTGACCCATTTCTTGCATCTCTAGAATAAACCATATTTGATCATGGTCTGTGATTTTTTTAAAATGAATTGTTGAATTTGTTTTACTGTAGTTTATTGAGGATTTTTGTATTTATGTTTATCAGAGTTATTGTGCTATTATCTTTTTTTTTAGTAATGTTCTCTTGCTTTTGGAATCAGGATAATATTTACTTCATAAAATGAGTTTGGAAGTTTTCCCACTTTTTCAATATGTTTAAATTGTTTGTGAAGGATCAATAATTCATTTTTCCCTGAAATAATGATAGAATTCAGTAATGAAGTGAATTGGGTGACCAGGGTTTTTATAATTGCTAAGGCAACTCTAGATATAACACAAGAATATTCCAGAATTTAGACTAACTCCTTTCTTCCCTCCTCTGTACCAACAACCCTGAATCCTTTGCATAATGCAGATCAACCATCTCTCTGATAGAAGCCTGTTTCCACTCTTTTCCTTAAAAAAAGAGGACTTCTGACCCATTAGAATCTAAAATTATAGGGAATAGGTACAAATAATACTGTTACTGTGAGTGACAGTGAGATGATCAAATGCAGCTCATATTCCTTGTTTTTCAGCCTTACATTTACCATTTATTGGGCAGGCATTCTATTAGCTTTTTTCTTTACTACATGTAGCATATCTTAGAAGACAGGGCACCAACTACACAGTTCGTTGTATTAAATTTTGTGTCTTAGCTCCAATTTAGTAGGATACCTCATTATTCAATTAGATTGGCTGCTTCTGGGTAATATAGTATATGGAAGAACAAATGGATTTTTCAGTCATGTGCCCATGAATCCATAAAGTGGATTCCTTCGACTTGGACTATTTGAGCTACAATATATTTGTGGACAATGGATATCTGTTTCTGTACCATTAAACTAGATATTCTTTAAGCCTGAAAAATGTTGATGGTACTAGAAATATGGGGTCAGAAAAGACAAGCTCATTTTAAACAGGTTTCAATCTGATAAGGAATGATTTGCCCTCAATGCAGGATATAAGAACATATATAATAATTAAGTTACCACCAAATGTCATTTGGTCTCATCAAGGGAGTATGCTTTATCATGAACTCAGCAGTAATCTCCAGTTATCAGATTTTATATTAAACATCTCCAGGAGCTATATCTACCTTTTGGAGAGGGATCCCAAATTGTTGTGTCAGTGCTAGCCTTTATCTTGCCACATGACCATATCTTTCATGGATCCATGGTGTAATCAGTGGGGAATCTTAAAAAGAGAGATTAGTTTTTATTCATTGGCTGAACCATCTACCTGGTTTTAAAATATCTTCTCAGTGATCACCATATGATCTGGCAATCCCGCTCCTAGGAATCTATCCAAAGGACACAAAAACACTGATCCGAAAGAGCACCTGTACTCCTACGTTTATCGCAGCACTATTTGTAATTGGTAAGACCTGGAAACAACCCAAAAGCCCAAAAGTAGAGGACTGGATCAAGAAGATGTACATATACACAATGGAATATTGTTCAGCAATCAAAAATGAGAAACTAGCGCCATTTATAGAAACATGGGTGTAACTAGAATGAATTATACTCAGTGAAACAAGTCAGAAGGCAAGAGAAAAATATCCGATGGCTTCACTATTAGGAGGAATATGAAAGAACAACAGCAACAACAAAGAATAAGCTCAAGGAATTGGGCAATTATAACCAAAAGCAAACAAAAAACTCAACAAGATCAAAAAGCTAAGATAAACCAAAGAGACCATGGGGGAAAGGGGAAGGAGGGGAGGGCAAAGACGGGGATGAGGCAGAAAGTGCACAAGGGACTGAGGTGATGGTGCACAGGTGGAATGGTGGTGGGTACTCCCTGGGGAATACAAATGATGTCAAATATAATTAATAATAATAACTAAAAAAAGTATCTTCTCAGTGATCAATGTCCTTCTTTAAGTGTTAATATAGATACAAAATCCACATGCTTTGTGCCCACTCTTTTAAGCCCAGTCACATGTCTGTTTCCCAAGTTTCTTTATAGCAAATTTGTCATTTCCACACTATCCAGGTTAGTCAGCCTTCAAGTACAATTGCACTTTCATTCCTTAAGCATTTCTCCCTCATAACAGGTAAGTAATTAAGAACACAATTGACAGCTTTATCGCCTGAGATGATTTTTCTTGTTTTCCTTCAGTACCAACATTATAATGACAATGAATTTTGAACTAAGCTTACATATTGTCTTCTTTCAACTGGATATAAGGACTGTCCAGTTAGGCCAAAAGAGTAAGTTCAGGGGGTAACATCAGGCAACAGAGATAGGCTCATGGAGTATGAACCCTCTGAAAAATCAGTGAATGTGTATTAATTTTAGAAAAATCTATAATGTTCTAAAAACCAATGACCTATGAGACCATAAAGCAAGTTTCAAAGCTTACTTTATTTAAAAATATAGAGATCACATTACCTAAATTAAATTAGAAATATAAAGCATTCAATACAAATTCATGAACCAAAAAATGCATTTGTGACTTTGAAAAGTTATTTAAGTAAATAATGAATCAATAACTACATCACTGAAATTAAATATGGTTTATGAATGAATGGCAACTGAAATGGCTATATAGTAAAGTAGGCAATAAAGGAATAACTTGAAGTAGAAATGTAAGGCCTTAAAGAATTAAGATTGGTAAAAAAATAGTGCTAAATATCAGTGAGTTATGCATTCAAGATAAATAATCTGAACAAAAGAAAAATAAAACCAAAAAGGATATATGCCGATAAGAATAAACTATAATGAGCTAGAGAATTAATGAAGTGAAGAGTGATTTATTAGGAAAAACTAATACAGCTGAAAACCTACATGAAGAAAAATTCAGATTTGTCAGTTTGTTAAATTACCTCTGATCAAGCAGTAAATCCTCAGAAAGGAAAAATATTTAGCTTTAATAACAATAAGATAATGACATAAGCATATTCAATATTCCAAATATTTGTTCTATATATGAACGTAACTAGTCCTTTAAAAATATAAATTGTTTTCAATGGGCTGATTTTTTATTACTGAAGAAATCAGATATATGTGTGTAGGAAAGCGTAAAAATTCAAATGTAAATTTTCTATAATTGAATGTATAAGCAAAATGTGAAATGTATAATTTATAACTGATAGGAAAATTTAGAAAACAAAATACCTTAAACAGGATATCATTTTATTTAACCCTTAAATTTTAGATAATCTTGGGAGAACAGCTAATTGATATATTTAGACTAAGGATGAAACTTTCAGTCTTATTTACAATACTATTACTCAGGTTGAAAATTGAATAGTGCAGAATATTTTTTTAAATTAATTATTCCCATTGATGTTGTTTTTTGGAAGCTGTGGATTTGGAGTGAAGGGTTTTTGGGTTCACTCTGGGAAAGGTTTCACCAGAGCTTCCTGTTCAGTGGCACCTGGTGTGTTTCCCAGGCAAATTTCTCCACAAGGCAGAGACATTAGTTGTTTTTTTTTTTAATTCATAAATATTTATTTATGAATACAAGAACTGGGGTACAGGCCAGAGGTGCAAGGGGTGAGAGGATTCACCAGAGACAGAGTGGGGAACAGAACAGGCATATTGAAACACACTGCTGAGGGGAGCAGGGGGCAAGGCAGGAGAGGTCTGCTCTGCCAAGTGGGTCAGCTCCCTGGCTAGCAGCAGGGATTGAACTTGTGTTGCAGTGGCTGAGTTTTGCTTCATAGTGCATTGCTTAACCCATTGCGCCACCAGAGAGAGGTCCCAGTTATTATTTTTTTAAAGTTATTTATTTGTACAAGAACTGGCCAGAGGTGTTAGGGGTGAGAGGATTCACCAGAGTGGGGGACAGAACAGGCAGATTGACTGAAATACACTGCTGAGGGAAGAAGCTATTGAAGCAGGAGAGGTCTAAGGTGCCATGTCTGTCAGCTACCTGGCCAGGAATAGAACTCTTGCTTCAGTGGCTGTGGATTCTTCACAGCATGGTGCTTAACACCTTGTACCACCTTGGGTGACATTAGTTATTGTAAAGAGCACGTTTATTGGAAAAAGGGACTGGGAGGTAAAAGGCACTTGCATAGACACAAGGGGGCAGGCAGGAAGAGCTGCCCTGAAATAGGCAGGTTTGCTGAGAGGCCTGCGTGGCTGCAGGCTGGTAGCCTTGAGGAGAGCTGCTTCCTCTGAGGGAGGTGAGTAAAGAGAAACCCCAGTATGGTACAGGTAATGGGCAGGCAGGAAGGCTGCTGCCCTTAGAGAAGAGAGTTAGTAAAAAGTACCTGCATAGTCACAGGTGGGCACAAGGATGTCTACCCTGTGCCAGTGCAGAGACTGCAGTGATAGAGACTTCTCTTTGGGAGGGGCTCCCTCCTTCATGGAGTGGCCTGCTTGTGATTTTAGTAAACTGTAGAATCTGAAAGGGATCAGAGATTCTACAATGGGCTCTAGAGATATTACAATGGGTTCTGGAGATAGAGCTCAATCTCCTATCTTTATTTTTGGTCTGACACTCCCTATAGCAGTCATTGGTGCTTAAGGATCTTTGTTTATGTAGTTGGGTAATGGCTGTGATAAGAATTATACCTTATATTCTCTTGTACAGTATAGTTCATAAAATAATTCACAATCTTTGTGTTATAAAACTCATCTATTACATGCATTTAATCTTAATCAAGGAGGAAGAAGACAAGGACTCTCCTCTATCACAGTCTTTGCTATGCTCATGATGGATAAATTCCTCCAGATTAAGTAGTCAGATCTCAAATCTACCCCCTACTCCCTTCATATCCAGAAATTCCTCTTTTTCCCCCTTCTCTGTGTTCTTTATTTGTGGATTCTAATCATTACTCTGCTTTTCACCTCTCTTAACCCTCCCCCCCCACCCCTTTTTCTTTCCCTCTCTTTTGTTCTCTGCCCCCAGGGCTTGGGAACACTCCAAACACAATGAAATCTTGAAGAGATGACTATCACCATCCCAGTTTAACACTTTTATTCACCACTGCCATCTCCTCCCCTCTCCTTTTCCCTACCCTCACTATTCAAATTTAGTTCTAAAATGAAATAAACCTTGGCGTTGGTCATCAGCAACTTTTCTTTCCCTCCCTCCTGATTTTACCACTGCTCCTCCTCCACCCCAACCTTTCCCAGTGCTTCCAGGCTTGTGAGAGGAGATTAAACTAATCCCATCCACCAACCAGCTCACTAAGCAGTTCTGACTAAAGTCCAAAATTCCTGCCAAGCAATAGAGCTGGAGGGAAAATTAATGTAACAATCAGCACATTATAGCAATAAGTTTTTCCATACAAAATTCTTTCTCTTTTGATAATCCCTGACAAAGTCAGATGAAGTATGAAGTATAGAGTGGACTTTAGGAGGGGATGTATCGACAATTTTTCTTTTCTTATAAAATATAAGTTAAAGAGCTAAGCATGTTGGCACCATTGTATCTTTCTTTTAAAGTTTTTTAACCTAACCCTTTTCTTTACAAAATGGGAATGACTGTGTAAATGGCCAACATTTAAGTGGTTTTGGATTGGTTCATTTGCTAATTAATACTTAAGAAAGTAGAATTAGAAAGACTAGGCAGGAGTAAGGCAATTTTGGAGTGTTTTGCCTGCAGCATATTGATGCCTCTGTCTGTATCTCCAGCTCTGAGACAGGAAAGCCAGAGATATGCTGCATCTTTGGGATAGTATACCACCCTTTACTTTACTTATTCCATTACCTGACTCATTAATGCAGTGCATATAAATTGACTGGGAAAATACCTGGAAGGATACTTTTAAATCAGTATTTGATCTCTTCTTTCCCAGCATTAGAACTATATTTTTTTCCAAGGAACTCATTTGAAATAAATTTGAGTCTCAAAAGCTTAGGTAGGCAGACAGTCATTGCCAGTGGCTGTGTAGGGGGTAAGAAATTTCTATTCAAATAAGGGTGAATGCATCTAGTGATGTTTACAAAAAAAGTGGGAGGGGTTCAGGGCTAAGTTTGTCTCAGGGTTAAAGACAAGGTTTTTATTCTTGGAATTCATCAGTCAAAAAATTCTGTGTTACAACAAAATGGAAAAGAGTTTTAACAAAAGAAAAAAGAACTCCAAAGACACAACTGAAAGGTTGAAACTAGACTGAGAGTTAAGACCAATACAAGTATTAAGTGGTATCATCTGAAATAAGCAGAGGAAGGTCCTAACCAACTCCACTAACCTTTAAGAAAAGTGCGTATAAATGTGCCCTACCTTCCTGTGAAGTGTGTTCAGATACACATTTAAACCACAGTTACGCTATGTCAGACTTCCTAACGAATGGATCCTTTCCAAATACCTTCTTAGTTCCTGAGAAACTTTAGAAGGAAAGAAAATACCTAAGCACCTAATTTGACTTTCACTTTATTTATATGTGTATGCATGTATACACATACATACATATGTGTATGTGTGCATAAAATGTAAAAATATGTTATCAAATATACAAAATAAATTTTAATGTAAAATATATACATGTATATGTATAAAATAAAAGCCATTATGAAATCTTGATCCCTCTTAGTTATTGATAGGAACCAAAATAAAAATCTTTACTATTTCAACAAACTTCTAAACTTCTAAGTTCAAACTTATAAACAATATGAATTTAGATAATATGACAATAAACTGATAAATACATAGTATATTTATCAGTGATAATGATAAATATCATGGAACCAAATTAATAGAAAAAAGTGGTACTAGAATGCTGGCCAGCCTCAGTTCCTTTGCTGATAAAAGAAAACAGAGTTTGAAAAGTATATTAATTTGTTGGCAAATTCAGGCGGGCATTAAGACTAATCTCTGAAAGACCCCTGTCCTCCTCTTTGGCTAGGGTCAGGGGTATTTATCTAGAGTTATAAGGTAGCAGAAGTGGGACAGTGGGCAAAGGTCAGCATATACATCCTTGAGACTCAAGCTTTGGTGATGGGTGCCAGCTTGTTTTTGCCATCAACTGTTGGTTAGCAATTCTGATGTTATCTTTGTAGCAAAGCTTTTTTTCCCCTTAGAATGTAAAAAGTGCAACATTATTAAGCCTCAAGAGAAAATAGAGGAAATGGAATTGGTTATATGGTGGGACAGATAGAGACATATATTTTGTTGCTGCATCAGTAAGAAAGTATTAGAAAAATGCCATTTTAAGATTGTCAGGAAAGATCCCTCTGCTGAGGAGACATTTGAGGAAGGACTCACTGGAACTGAGGGAATGACTCAAACAGATATCTGAACAGGAGAATTCTAAACAAAATCTCTTAATAAGCCATGTCTCTGTTTTTATTTTTCAGTCTGGACATCAGTTTACTCACTGACCTAGAACTCTTGTGCCTAATTGGACCAGTCAGAATTTAGTCAACTGTTTTTATATTTCTCTTCAGGGAATGACATGATGAACTAGCCAACATCACAATTCTGATTGCTATTTTGACACAATTCCCACAGGTTACCCACACAGTACACCTTGCATTTGGTGACTAAATTCTGCACTTGACTCTTGCCCCTCTGAGATCCAATTATCATCCTTGTATTTAGCTTTCAAAGTTCAGGAGCACAATGTGATTTCTACATTTTTAAATAAAGTAAGCTTTGAAACTTGCCTTATGGTCTGATAGAGGAAAGCACCACAGAACTCTTCAAGGTTTCTGGGACTTCCCTTACAAGTTTCTTTCTTGCAGTCATATTTTGAGGTGTAAACATGACCCGTAGGGGTTAATGAACTGGTCTTTTGTGACAAATGTACTTTTAACATCCCAGTTTCCCTTTCTTAGAAGGTATTGTTTTTAGAGGAGGCAATTATATTAATAGTTTCCTCAGGCAAGTGAGAGCTAGTCTCAAATGGTGATGTAATGGCAACTTTTACTGGTAAGGAGGACTCATCTGATTTAACCAGTAACCTCTCCTATGTTGCCACTCCCATTTTGAGCATCCTGTTCGATCCCAGTCAGTGCCCTTACTTGAACAGCAAAGCTCTGTGAGGAAATTCACTCTCTCTCAGGATTTTAATTCAACCATTCTCAGAATGAAGACCTGGTTTGGTTTTCAATACTCTCAGTTCTATTCCTCTAGGTAATAGAGACTTCTTCAGGGCAGCCATAGAAACCTAGCAAGTCATTTATAAGATACTTTAGCTAAGAATTTAAATCGAGTCTTTTTCTTTCTCCACTTTCTTTAGCATAATTATGAGTAGTCACCCAACATCATTATACTCATTACTTTAACAAGTATTGGTCTAAGGTACCAAATACTCCATTTTCCTACATTTATGTGTATACATACACACACCTTCCTCACTATTATTCTGTGTATGTGTTTGTATATGGAAGGGAATAGTAAAAAAATGGCAGAAGTTTGCAGTTTGGATTAGAGAATATATACTCTATATAATCTCCATATATATAGTAATAAAAAGAAATATTTTGAATTCTTTTGCCTTTGTAAAAATTATTTATTTATGCATACAAGAACTAAGGTGTAGGCCTGAGGTGCGGGGGTGGGGGTAACAGGATTGAGCAGAGACAGAGTGGGGAGGAGAACAAGTGGATCTACTGAAATACACTGCTGAGGGGAGCATAACACTGAGACTTAACCCCTGAGCCACCAGGGAGTCCACCAAATTCCTTTATTCTTTAAGCATTATGTGTAAAGATGTTAATTTTGAAAATGCAACAGCCATCATGTAACTAAGAGGGGATGACACTTTATGGGTGGAATGAAACTATAGATACAAAAGAACTATATGAGTTTTCTAATTTCTCCAGATAAATTCAGTTAATATATGTGGAATGAATATTGATGAGGAATAATGGTAGAAGGAACACAAAGTTGGATCAGGCCGAAATTATTAAGGGTCATTAATCATTAAAGTTCAGGTTCTTTCTGGTCTCTGGAACCTGGACCTTTAATTAGTAAATGCCTAATTAGACTTCATGTGAAATTAAATATAATCCTATTGTTTAAGCTATTTTAAGTTTAGTTGTCTCTTACTTGTGTTAGAATATTTTAACTGATACATTGTAGAGAAATGGTAGAAAATATTTGAGTGAATACATCTTAATACATGAGAAAATCCTTTAGCATCATATAACTTTGTATGACATAATGTTATGAAGCAAGCTTGTGGCAGTGCCAGAGCTAGAATCCAGATATCCTTATTCTAAATTCATTTCTCCTCTTTGTGTATTAGTCGTTACATGAATATCTTAAGTATCCTTCAGTGTTCTAATATGAAGATTCTTTTAGCTATAGGTGCTTGCCTTAGTACTTACCTAAAATATGACCTGTAATCATTAAAGATTTTTTTGATTAGTAACTGGCAATTTCTAGATATAAAACTGTCTCATTGTACCAAAGCAATTGATTCTTTCCCACCATATTCTGACATTATATAAAATAAAAATTCTCTGAGTGAACTCATATCATTTCTTAGCTATCCATCTCACAGATGGGTTGTCCAAAACAGTCATCTGTTTCACATAGAGCACATCCATCTAGTTCTATGAAAGTTGCAACGAATCACCCAAGCTGAACTTCAATTAGTTCTTTGTCACAGTTTTCCAATCTGTCAAATGTTGAGGATGAAAGATGATTGGCAAATAGTGTAACTTGTCAACTCTTCAATCAAGTACAGTAAAATCTGGAAGATAGATGTGATGATCAACATTTTCATGTACTATATTTCACTTATAAACAAAATTGAAAAGTTTTCATAGTCATAAGTCATATTCAGCATATTTATGTCACTTTTTCTGAGAAATTTTAAGATTTTTTTTCTATTTTATCAGCTTCTCCCATTTAGAATTTCAAGTATAAGGAATATTACAGAATATTAGAAATAACTTGAATTTCAGAAATTGAACTCAATTTTAAAATTGAAGAAGGTAAATTCTGACAATATCCATAGTCATAGAGCTTGTCAGAGATATAACTGTGACTTGGAATTTTCAATTCGTCTTAATGGTAAATAGACTATTAAGATATTATTTAATTTGCTCAGGTTCTTCCAGTTAAAATGTCAGGAAGTTGGCATCTGATTCCCATATATATACAAGTCTCTCTGATTCCTAAATTTACACTCACAGTCACAAAGATATTGCAACATAAAATTGTGAATTTTTTTCATTTACGTCTCAGCAATTAATTCATTTAGGAAATTACTGAATGCCTTTCAAGACAGACATTGGTCTAAGGACTAGGTGAATGAACAGTCATCTCTAGTTACATTAACTAAACAGAATGTGTAAATAGTGGAGAAGCACAGAGATGCAAGAAAAGAGATAGTGTCATCTAAAAAGAGAAATATAAAATGATGTTTTGTGATACCAGAGAATTGAAAAAATAAATCTTGGTTTTTATTTGGAGGTGGAATGAAAGGAGAAATGGTAGTTGAATACAGAATGTTATAGAAAGAGAATGGTTTGTAAAAGTTATCTGAATTAAGAAGAAACTGTGTTGAATGAAATATGACTAGTGCTTTATGAAAAATTGTAACAGTGCATCAAGTGAAGTTAGAGAGATAGGAAAATGAAACTATGTTAAGACTTGTAGACAATGTCTTCCACTAAGAGAAGTTTGGAAACAAGAATATAAAAGATTTGAAAGACAGTAGATATACCATCATCTTACAAAGTCAGTATATATAGTAAGCTTGGTAAACACTATTGAGAATTTTGAGATCACTAATTTAAAGTGAAACTGTAACAGGGTGGTCCCCAGGAAAAGGGGGCATTCTAGGTTCCCTGTCCTTCCCAAAGGAGGGTGGAGCTGAGTAGGGAACCTGGAACTTCCTCTTTTCCTCAGGACCACCTTGTTACAAAGCTATTTGTAGTAGTTTAATAAATTGTCTCCCAAAGTATTAAATCTTACATTCTGTGTTTAGGGTCAACTTCACATTAACTTAAATGAAGTTTTTATAAAATATGATTAAGATAAAGCTCTCGCAATAAAGAGATTACCCTAGATTAAGCAAGTAAACTAAATTCCATAAGTATTCTTAGGATGGTATTAGAGAGACAGAAGATTATTAGCAAATAGAGAGGGAGATAACGTGACCATACATAGGTAGAATTATCTCATAGCAAGAAATGCCAACATTCACCAAAAACAGGAAAAACCAAGTAATATATTCTCTACTGCAGCATTTCAAAGGAAAATGACCCTGATAAAACACAGTGATTTCAGTCCAGTAATAATGATTTCAGCTGTCTAGACTCCAGAACTGTGAGAGAATAACTTTCCCTTAGAATAAGCTAATAAATTTGTAATACTTTGTTACAGTAGTCTTAAGAGACCAATACACTATTTAACCCAGTTGCATTACAGTTCCCAGCTGCTCTTGTTATAGGCATAGACAGTTGAATTACTTTTGCAGGATGATAGTGGTAGATGGGGGGATGGAATTCATAGTGTTTTCAGAATAATGTTTATAATAGTAAAACATGGGTTCTAAACTGGGAAAATGAAGATTAAATGGGACTTGTAGATAATGAAAATCATGGGAACAGGCCATGACTGGTTGAAGAACCATTGTAAATGTACAGTTCCCACACATAGTCACTAATTTATACAGTGTTGCAAACAAATAGTAAATCCAATATATTTTATTTAAGAAACAAAAAGAAAGCAAAATATGTAAAATAACAAAAAAAAAGAGAGATAGCATTAAGACTTTGACAGTTTGGGAGATGAAAAAATAAAAAGAGAAGGTAAGGAAATATGAAAGTAGAACAGGCTATTAAAAAGAGTTAAAAACAAAACAAGACAAAAACAAAAACACCAAATCAGTGTACCAGTCATGTCCTATTCCCTGTCCTAGAACTGATTTATGTTTTTTATTAGTGTGACACACATAGTTTATGAGAAGAATAAAGAAAATAGTCCCATTATCTGCCCTAAGGGGTTTGAAATTCAAGGTATATGTTAGGTGGATTCAGAACGATTGACTCTCAGGTCATTTAAATAAGAGAAGCAGCTAAAAATCATTTATATAGAGATGTATGTGGGTAGTACAGTTCTAATACTTGGTCACATATCAACCTGAAACCTTGGATACTGTGTGGAAGATAAGTTGGTGACCACATTGGGAGGCTTTGAGAGAGAAGGTAACGTGCCAGCGCGCATGCTGTGTAAGAGAGAAGGTATGTGTAAGAGAGAAAGTATGTGTTTATTGAAGGTGGAGTGAATATGCAGCAAGAACCTGAGAGCACTAAAAAGAAAATCAGAAACCCAACTCTGAAATAATGTTGAGGAGGGATGCTGGATTTTTCATCTTTCCCAACTGTCCATTATTGAATTGTGAAAACGAAACTAAATGAAAATCGCCTGTTCCTTAGAATCAGCACACGTCTTCCCCCCCACCCCCATATCTCCCATCCAATCACTCTTACAAAGCTGTGTTCTCGCTCTCTTAAGCCACAGTCCCTTGATTTACCTAAAGCTGAAGCAAATGTAGAAATTTAGAGAAAGGGGCCCACCTGGTGGAGCAAGGGGTTGAACACTGCAATGTGGGGCTTCCACAGCCACTGCAGCACAAGGTCGATCCCAGAGAGCGCACCCACATGGTGCAGCAGACCTCTCCTGCCTCATCTGCTGTTCCTCTCAGCAGTGTGTTTCAGTCAGTCTGCTTGTTCTGCTCCTCTGTCTCTGGTGAATCCTCTCACCTCCTGTGCCACTGACCTTAACCCTAGTTCTTGTATGCATAAATATATAAGAAATTTAGAGAAGGTCTAGTTCTTTATGTTTCTCCTGAGACCTTTAATTATCTGTGGAATCTCTTGTCTACTGTCATGTGGATGCTTATGTTGGTCTTAGGTGCTAAGTGACCAAAAATAGTGATATAATGTGGTGTCTGCCAGCTATTAAGTAAATGTTACCTATACTAAGCCTGTATAAGCAAAAACTGCAGACCTGCAATATGTCCATCCTTTCTCAGTGATTCAAGACTTGTAAACTTTCCTTTTATGTGGGTTTCTAAATGAATAGATTTATCAGACAAATTACCTAAATATTCATTTTTGTGTTCTAGGTTTATATTACATTATCAAAGGAAACATGTATGTTGGCTAATTTTTTAGTTCTGCTTTTTCAAATAACTATAAAATGGCTCCACCATGTGGTTCAAATATGCATTTTAGCCTCAGAAATCCAATAATACAATAACTCACAACAGTTAATGTAATTTATTGATATGTTCAACAAGTGGTTATTGAAAGCCTACTATGTGTTTAGCTGTATTCTCCCCATTGGGGGCACTGTAAATCAAACAAATGCAGTTTCTTAATTTTTAAATATCACAGTCCCTATTTACTTTTTCTTCGGTTAAGCAAAGTACCAATATTAAAACAAATACAAAAGCATATTGTTCTAATTGTTTTTAATTGGGGTACAAAAAAAAAAGAGGATAAAATAGTTTTTAATTCTGGCTTTGTCTTTGATTAGCTGTATAAAAATCCACTAGACTGTCCCAGATATATTGTTCCTAATTCTGAAAAAAGGACAAAATGTGATAATATTTTCCTCAATTAAAAAGAACATGTATTAAAGCATTCCAGCGTTTGCAAACAAAAATGGTGGTGTTGGGGAGGATGTTATAGACTTCTTGATATTGTAAAAGGTTCCTTTTGGTTCAAATCCAAGCATAGTTAAAACCTGTTGGATTAAATGACTTCTAGTGTCCTTTGTAGCTATAACAATATTTTGTTCTTATGATCAGGAATCATTGACAAAAATCACCAAATCCAGGTAGAGCTAGAATTTATATTCAAGTCTCCTGTCTTCTGAACCTTCCCAATACATTCATTGAATTACATGCTGCTGCCTTATAGCTCTGTTTCTACACAAGTGAGGTATTCATATAATGTATTGTCCAAATCAGAAAATTTGTGAGGGTGAAGTGGGTCTGTGGGAAACTTGCATTAATAAATATTCAGCTTAAAAGTTTATTTTAAAAATTAAATAATGCATTCAATGTGTTCAGAATAATAGTTGGGGCATCATTTACAACCTATCAGTATTAGTCCTTAATTAGTAATCATGGGCAACCAGCAATACCTCTCTACTTGCTTTTAAACCATTTCTTCTCTTCCATTGACCTTCCATTCTGCTTCCAGAAATATTTTGTCAAGTATAAATATGTTTCTTCAACTTCTGATAAGCCTCCACATTTTTCATTGCAAACAATACATTCTCTTTACTTTTTTAAACATGTAATTCAGTAATATTTAAATATATTTACAGGGTTGTGTATTCATTACCATTATGTAATTAGAATATTTTTTTTATCAACCCAAAAGACATCTCTAGTAATAATTCCACATTCCCTCAGACTTTGACAAACATTTGTCTGCTTTCTTTCTGTATGGATTTTCCTAAAGCACATGTTTCCTGCCAGTGAGTCCTTTGTTTTGTGGTCTTCAGTCAGCATAATGATTTTGAAGGTCATCCATACTACTTCAAGTCTTTACTCATTCCTTTATGTCTCTACTCATTCCATTCTAGTATATAAATATGCCTCATTTTATGTATCCATTTATCATTGATGACTGTTTTGGTGGTTTCCTTATTTGTGCTACTATGAACAATACTATGAATATTCATGTATAAGCTTTTGTATCAACATATATTTTCATATCTTATGGGTATATACCCAGCAATGGAATTACCAGATCAGATGATAATGCTATGTTTATCATTTTATATAATGTCTCCTATAGCTAAATTTTACCCCCTGAGCCAGGAACCATTTAAGGTTCATGCAGAATACTTAGTAGCTTGTCTCTTTGCTCTCATTTAATCCAGTAGACTGATACCCTCATTTATAAAACCATGACAGCAACATTCTCAAGAATTCAGGTAATATCACCTTACAGATTACCCTTTACTAGAGATTTCTGCTCCAGCTTTTTCTGGTTCTTTTCTGTTTGTTCTATTCTCTCATGGCACTATTTAAATTGTTCTTCAATTCCTGTACCTCCTATAACCTGGAAATAAGTCTAGAAGCTTTATTAGATTCATTGCAAAATAGATTTTAGACATGTATTTAACATATATTATTTCCTAAACTTTTTAACAATTAAAGCTTTTGTAATATGATAGTGATGGTAGGGTACTGATTTTATTTGTTTGATTCAATTTTCTTCACTTACTTTGTTTTCATTATTGAAGTGACAAACTTAAAATGTTCACAATCTCAGTACAAAGCATCTCACTAAAAGCAATGCACAGTAGCAATAGAAGCAAAAAACAAAGCCTTTATTTTGTGAAATCTAAAAGATTGGGATCAACTAAACTAGGTAACTTGTAAACCTTTGTAGCTACCATAAGTTTTGAACTTGATTCTCTGAAACATTAGGAGAGGGTGATTTTGTTTCATTATGAAATTTCCAGGGCTAAGTAATCATGCATCTTTTTCCTGGGCTACAGTTGGGCACATTGCAACCTTTACCAGACTTTTAGAGAGTAGGCCCTTTGGTATCAAAATTTCTTTTTCTCTTTTGTTTAATTCATTAATAAAGACCCAAGTTTCAGTGTAGAATTACTAACTAGCCAACATTAATAAAACTTTTTCATGCTAACTCTGTTCTTGGAAGAATCACCCTCTCGTGGGGCAATCTTACTGTACCTAGTTACGCAAAATGTGCGCTGAGGAGTCCATCTGATTTAAAATATGCCACCACCTGTTCCTGTTTCTTCTCTAAGTAGTCAGATCTTCCAGGATGTCTCTCAGACCCACAGTTGTTGCACTCTTGCAAAGAAATTCTTCCAAAAACTTAGGCATTGGAGTCCAAGATTCATTTGAGATCCTATGCCAAAGTTGCACACTCTAGCTATCTCAACCTCCACAACGACCACCCTGCCCTGGCCTGAATTAGGGCAGTAGTGACTTGCATGTGGGACTGCATGCTCTCAAACAGCCTGAGGCTGCACTGCACATGAGACGTAGGCTTACCATCTTGTAGGTGGTAAATTCTTGGTGAAAGATGGTCATTGTCACTGTGGTATTGAGAGCATGTCAGAGAAATCTAACAACTTGATTTAGAAGATAGACACACCAAAGCCATACATCAGTTTTGGAAATGCCATATATATTCAGCTGGGAACCTGGACGTCTTACTGCTGGACATGAGCTCAGGTATTCCATTACTCTACACATGACCATGACTTCATGGCCCCCCCAGAAAGGTCCAGGTAGACGTGAACTCATATTTTTGGAGTACACAATGGTTATTACTTTCAGTTTCAGCCAGCACTGATGTTAAATCCAGTATGTGTTAGGGATAGGGTTGAATGCATACCAAGACAAAAGGAGTATAATAGCTAACTGCAAGTCTAGGTCCCGATCCAGAATTTTTCTTTACTTTTTCTGGCTTTATTTCAAAGTCTTGTTCGTTGTTGATACTTCCTTGTTCATTTCCATGTTATTACAGTTCTTACAAACTCCACCCTTCTTCCTCCATGACTTCAGATCCCAACTTTGGTATCATGACTCCTAAATGTGACCTATCAAAATCCTTTTTACACTTTAAGTCATTCAGACAGTTCTAGGTATCATCAGACATAAATTTGTTTTTTTTATCTCAGTTTTAATAGTTATGCTAATATTGACTATCATTTTTTAAAATGCCATTATGTCAGGTGCTTTTCGCAGTAAGATATTTACATGCCATTATTTCTCATGTTGGAAAGAGAAAACTAGAGATATTTATCTATATTTAATGCAGAAAGTAGTGAGATTTATTACTTACTAAGTTAGAGCTGTGTTTTTTTGTAAGGAAGAATGCCATGGCAGCTGACCATGAGGGCTGAGTACTACTCTCACTATATAGTTGTGTGTCTTTGAATGTCTGTATTTTTAACCCTCACCGAAACTCTTTGTTTGTAAAGTTTGCAGTGACTTATGTAATTAGTGGGCACTCAAACCTATATAATTATTGTAAACATCTGAAACAAAAGATTGCATTTTTCTTTTCTTGTCTACATTTCTCATAATGTAATCTCAAATATACTTTCCATAAGAGGTGCTTTTTGACCAGATCATCCCAAAATTCAGCATATTACCATCTGTTCTCACTATATATTAATGGAGAGATTTGAAGCTATTTTCTGGGCAGGAACATAGAAATATCTGAGAAAAAAAAAGTGCCTTCAAAAGGAAAGCTTCTAATTCAGATGTAGTCAGATTTGGAAGGTGGTTAACTGACTTGATTGCTCTAAATTTGTGAATTTCTTCCAATAATTTTCTGTCCTGCTGTGGTGTATTCAGCTGGGCCACGGAATCAATTTTACTTTAAAGAGACAGTTTCCTGACAAGACCATAAGTTCGTTCTTTCAGAGATTTATAAAGTCCTTCATAAATTTATTGAGACTGAAAAAAAAATCATGTGGTTGGTTGACAAATGTTTCCAAATCTGCCCTGTGAAAACAGTGACCTATGAACTGTCTTCTGTAATTTAGACTGAAAAAAAGCTGGAATACGGCAGCAGAGCCAAGGTAACAGGCTAGGGGGTGAAAATCTTCTCTACTGTATAGGTTAATTCTTTATATAAATAAAGACTGAATAATGCTAAGCAAAATAAGTTACAATGAGAAAGATAAACACTAAGTAGTGTTACTAATATGTGGACTATAAAGAAACTAAATTGACAGTCAGATAAAGACAAGCTGAAAAACTAACCCTTGATAGCTGACTGCAGAACTGAGACACCAAGGGGAAAGGGCCGGGGGAAGGGAGAGAACAGGGAGGGAGAGAGGCACAGTGGTTTCTGGACATGAGCTCAGGTATTCCATTACTCTACACAAGACCATGACCTCATGGCCCCCCAGAAAGGTCCAGGTAGACGTGAACTCATATTGGTAATAACCACTGGGTGACTTGGTGGTGGGTACACTATGGTGGCAATGCCCAATGGAGATACCCCAATGTTACCTCAGTTGAAAAATATTTAATTTAAAAAATATATTGTATTTTTTTTTTCACTTGAGTTTTGAAAGTGTTGACTTCCCTGATGCTTCTATATATCAGCAGGTGTCACTGGGATACATGAGGGGATAACACCCACTGTGTCGTGGTGCCTGAAAGCAGCTTCCTTCTAATTGGGTTTGCATCCTCTTTTCCCTTTACTTTTATTTCTACAGTGTCAGAGTAAAGTTTCTCTGCAAAATTTGGTCATGTCACCTCTACTCAAAAATCCCCATTGACTTTGAACTAGGCTAAAACTGCTCATTCTGGTATTTAAAGATTTTCTCAGTAAGACCAGTCTCCTTAGCAATATTTCCCTGCCTTCCCTCTAATCTTTATATTCTAGTTGACTTTTTTATATGTTGTGTTTTTATTTTCATTTCATGTATTTTTTAATAATGCCTATGATTTCTTAGGCATTTGATTCCTTAGGCATTTGAAATGCCTTTGACTCATAGATTATGTAAAAAGTCACTGTTCCATTTTCCCTGTGCTCAGTGAAATTCCAAATATCTACCCCAAGTTCCTCTAATGTAATTTCAATTCAGATCTCAAGCTTTTCTTTTATTAAAGTTCTTTTGTGTTTTTTAAAATTAATTAATTTATGCCCACAAAGAGCTGGGGTGAACGCCAGATATGCAGGGTGGGGGTGAGAATAGTCACCAGAGACAGAATGGGGAGCAGAACAGGGAGATCTACTGAAATATACTGCTGAGGAGAGCACCAAGTGAGGCCGGAGAAGTCTGCTGCACTATGTCGGTCACCTCCCTGGTTGGGGATTGAACTTGAGCTACAGTAGTTGCAGATAGTTTCAAAGTTCTGCAACTTTACTCTTTGTACCACCAGGGAGGCTCTCTTTCGTGTTTTCTAAACATAGCTCTCCTTTTTAAATCATTTTCATTTTTCTCTACCTGATTAAACATTTGGAGAATATTTATAATATGTACATATATATTATATTTATAATATTTATATCCTTGAATGTTAGTTTCATTTAAAGCTATTATTTTGGATTTGTTTCTATTGATTTATATTTTTCATTATTTTGGTGATCTTTTCCTACTTTTTGCAAGCAAAGAAATTTTCATTTACATGTTTGACATAACATTTATGTTGTTGATTGTTGATTATGTTGTTGGCTGATACTTTTATGCTGTTGGATGTTAATACTGTATTTAAACATTTCTGGATTTTTTCATGTTCTTAATTAAGTTACTAAAAAGTTTCAGCTTTCTTAGAAAAGTTTCTGAGAAGGTTTTAATCTAAGAATAATTTAGCTATACTACTAAGCTCAACCCCTTCTGAATATACAATCACTTCCATGCCTAAGATCTTTCTAGTAAGGATGATGGGACTGATTTAGTCCAGACCCATTATGAGATCTCGTTATTCTGCCTTTTTATTTGCTTTCTGCTCTGTAAGATAAAACACAGCTGAAGACTCAAAAGGACCTATTTGAAGGTCTCCTCAGCCTTCCTTCTGTATAGTTCTTCTGCACAAATGTATTCACAAACCATAACAAGTTTGACCTTTCTGAACATCAATCTCTGTTCAGAAACTAAATCTTGTCCCTCATTCAGTAGGAACATCAGGTTTCTTTCTAAACACATACTCTGGGCATTGAACTAGTGAACTTTCATAGTTGACCTTGATTTCCTTCTCTCAGGGATAACAATCCTGTGCTGCTTCATATATTTTGTCCAATTATTTAGTTTCTAAGGTAAAAAGATAAATCTATTAATCCATCCTGGGTAAGTGGAAGTTTATATAAATATTTTATGAACTTTTGAAAACTAGTTTTAAAATTGTTTTATTTATGGATGTTTTCCGTGTATGCTAATACAAACAAATGGTTTCATACACTGCTTAAACATTCTTATTTATAGAAGAGTTTGATATAACTCATATTAAATCTTAGGATTTAATTCATGTTGTATGTTATGTTTGTTTTTGCTTTTGTTTTGTTTTGTTTTTTATAATCATGGAACAATACACCAAATCCAGAGATTGTATATTTTTCTACACTGAGCCATCTGGGTTTAAGTAATAATGAATTCTATTGTGACTAGTTTGATGGGTTGTGAGATACAGTGGATTTAACTGTTTGGTATAGAGAAAAAGAAAAGAGATAAAGTTTAAGAGCTAAAATATTGGTAAAAACTAATAAGCTACTAGCTCATGAAATACAAACAATGTTATTCTGTATCCTTCACATTGCCATTCACAGTGCCTTGCATGCAGTTGCTGGTTAAATTAAATTGAAAATTTAGAAAATGATTTATTTATGATATTGAGATTTGAAGCAAGACTCCCATATACTCTTTATTTGAAAAAATCCTATAACATGGGGATGATAATGGTGTCTTATTAAAAATGAAATTAAATTTGGTTACAGTTGTAATATGTTTTAAAGACCTTTTCTGAAGTATTTTAGAAATTTTAATTATGACATTTAGACTAATGACTTAAGGAAGTTTTATATCCTTGAAACTCAAGGTATAGCCCTTCAGTAATGTAGGTCTATATTTTTATCCCTTAGCTTATGTGCTAGAGAATTAATCAAATAGTAAATATTAATGGCAAATATCTGACATTATTTATAAGCTACTTGACCTCTGTTTTTGTTTTTTAAGATTTCATTTATTTATGCATACAAGAGCCGGGGTACAGGTTGGGGTGAGGGGCATGTGTGTGAGAGGGTTCACCATAGAGTGGAGAGCAGAACAGGCAGGTTGACTGAAATACACTGCCAAAGGTACATAATTCATACTGGTGAATTTAATAATTTATATTTTGTTAAAACATAATTTTAACTGATTTAACATTACCTTTAGGAAAATCATTCTAATAGCTTCCCTTATTTTTAAAGTGATATATAGATAATTGATATTTTTGGACACTGCATTAGGAAAGATAAAGCCCCATCCAAACTTCAGCTGTCTGAATTTTTAATCAAGTCCAAGTCTTTGAAACTGAACCAGTTTCCTTTTGGAAAAATTAAACTTAATGTGGTATATGAGCACGGGACTTGGAATCAAATGACCTGTATTCTGATCACAAAACTCTGAGTTACTAGTTATTTGCTCTTAATCTTAACTTGTGGTATCCTCTCTTAAAAAATAGTAGCTTATCAACCTTGCTATGTGGCACGCAACAGTACATGAGATAGTGTATGCCATTTGTAAACTCTAAAGACTTTCACAAAACTTATTAGGAATAAAGTTATTAATTTGAAATTCAACCAAACTCTTAGAAGCATTTGATATTAAAATATGAGATATGGTATATCTCCACAGAGGTAAATTTATTTGTAAGGAGTCTTAACATGGGTTAGTGTTTCTTTGTCTACCAAAATATGTTTATTGAGATAAAGTAGGTTTAGATCTTTGTATCTGCTCCAGGGGTTATAGGTTCAAACTTTACAAATGTATATGTTTGCATTCTGCCCACTACCAGGGCCTCAGCAGTTCTCCACCATGTTCCCTTGAGCCCTTTTCCTTCCCCACTCCCACTGCAGCTGCCTCAGTTTTGCAGTTGGATGTTAAGATTGTATTATTGGTTTGATTTAGTCTGACCTTTTGTTATGTTCCTCTATAGTCCACATATAAGTGAAACCAAACTGCAGTTTGTCTTTCTTCTTCTGTGCATGAAAAAACTGCTTATCATCACTTAGCAGAACTATGAAAATCAAAACTATAATGAAATACTATCACACATCTGTGAGAATGACCTACATCAAAAGACCAGAAATAAAAAGGGGTTTTTGGGATGGGGAGGAAAAAAAAAGAAACTCACTCATACACTGTTGTTGGGAATGTAGACTGGTCCAGTCCTATGGTAGAGAACATGGAGTTTTTTCAAAATATTAAAACTCTGGGCCTCCCTGGTGGTGCAGTGGGTTAAGCAACACACTATGAAGCAAACCACAGCCACTGCAGCACGAGTTCAATACCTGCTGCCAGCCAGGGAGGGGACCCACATGGCACAGCAGACATCTCCTCCCTCGCCAGCTGCTCGCCTCAGTAGTGTGTTTCAGTCAGTCTGCCTGTTCTGTTCCCCACTCTGTCTCTGGTGAATCCTCTCACCTCCCATGACTCTGGCCTGTACCCCAGCTCTTGTATGTATAAATAAATAAATCTTTAAAAATATATATATTAAAACTCATATAACCCAGGAATTCCACTCTTAGGTATCCACCCCGCCCCCCCCCAAAAAAAAACCACTACTTTGATGGGATTTATGTAGTTTTATCTACATTACAACCCTATTAACAACAGCTAATTTATGGAAACAGACTAAGCACCTAGGCACATAAGAGTGAACCAGAAAAAATGTGACATGTACATATATTAAAATACTACGCAGCTACTAAAAAGGATGAACTACTGACATTTGCCACAATGTGGGGGGATTAATGTCTAAATATAAACTTAAACTGTTTTAAAAAACTTAAAACAGTGAAGTTTTTTATACTAAGAAAATCCCTTTTTCAGCTGTTTTTCTATAAATTTAAAATATGGAAGGTGCCAAACATCCTTTCAACCCCAAATTAATAATTTTAGTATCCTGTTAGAGTTTTGTTCTACATCCTTAGTGAAAATATGTCTGTGCATTTTCACCTTATATCCGTATTCACTGAATAAGTGCTATATACAAATCATGTATCTCTTTGGTGTGGTTCTTTTACAGCTTTGTCTCTGAAGTATGTAATTCATTCTTCTTGGAATCAGAGTTACAGGTCAATCTCCCTTTTTCGATTTTAATGGACTTTAAAGAGATTATCCATATATTTTAATGAACATTTATGAAAACTTAGAAATAATTTAAGCTATCTTTGTTTTATAAATTAAGAAACTTGAATTGTCAAATGTGGCAGATACTGCCTACAAAAAAGTGTGTCCTCATTTCTGAACTCTGATTTCTACCCCACTCATCAAATAGTAACATGCTTAAGAAACTGAGTCCTCTACTACCCCAACATGCTACCATATATCTAACCCAGTTGTTATAAGTCTATTTCCTTTAACAGTGATTAATTTAAATATACTCAGAAAATATAGCTCTGGCCAGTGATTTTTAAGAAAAAGTCTGTTATAATGTTCTAGAAAATGTTTGGCTAATAAGAGATAAGGAGATAAGGGTGATAAACATGTCCTCTCTCTCTTTTTGTCTTTCCCTCTCTACTTGGTGTCACTCTGTTATTAAACTAGCAAACATTTTTTTCTCTTATCGTTTTATAAGTTGAAAAATTTCTATGTTTTTTTGCCAATTGAGTTTTATTTTCTGATATGCCAAAAGTATCCTAACTGAAATAGAATTTAGGTGATAAAGCAAAAGTGCTTGTTTGTTGTATAAGAAACAAATACATTAGGGTGAATGGGGTGGTTTTTTTTAATTAATATTTTGGGCAATTAAGTAGGATGAATAAAGTGTCTATGTATTTGTTTCTCACCACCCAAAATATCTCTAAGCATGCTTGGGGAATCTTTCCCCTTATAAAGTAGATGTTCTCCTGCCATGCCCCCCCCCCGCAAAAAAAATGTCCTAAACTCTGATTCCTCGTTCTCCTGTATCAAAGAGATTAAAATATAAGTACTCAATTCAAGTCTAAATTCAGAAACCAAGTGTATATAAAAGATAATGAATCCATTCTGGGAAGGGAAGTGTTTTGATGGCAGTAAATCCATTGTCCACTATTTATGGTGTTGAAGTTAGCATCTGTGGTCTCTCACGGTATATTCATGAGAATCTGTGACATGATTTCAGGCTTGTTTTGGCATTATGGGGACTAACATTAGATCTCCAGTCTTCTTGAAGCCATAAATAAACTTTTGCCGTTTCCTTTTTCAGCTTAAATTAGTCATATTTAATTTCTGTTGCCTGCAAAAAAGAACCTTAACAGATGTATTACATGAACTTCTGAGAGTCTCACAGGAAATTATTCACAGAACTCAGATACTCCAATTTGAACCTGGCTTCTACTTAAATGTAATTTAACCAAGAAATTTTAAAAGGAAAAGAAAGGCATGAACTCAGCATTTAAAAAACTGATTCTGTAGCTATGAACATCAGTATTGGGAAAGCAAGATAGTGTGGTAACATGTCAAAAGAAACTGTGGATTGGGCATACTAAAGTTCTCAGTGAATATTCATAACCCTGAGGATATTAAGGATCCTTTCCAGACAGAAAAGGAATTTTACTTTCAAAGTGTTTTCAAATGTCAATGGCATAGATATTAGTAGGGTAAGATAACTACTGAAAATAGACAAATCAATTTCAGGCAAAGGCTGATTTACAGTGGTTGAATTAAGATAGTAAGAGTATTCTTAGAAACATAATTACTCTAAATTATTATTTTCTTTAAGATTTTTGTCTAAGTTTATCCCCATCTCCATCCCTAATGTGTAATTCCTTGAATACAAGAAACTTGAATTTTGAAAGGGTTCACTGAAGTGAACCATCACAGGATTAACAAGATAATAGTGACTATTAGATTCAGAATGATTTTCCAGGTAGTATTTTAAAACTCATACTTTATAAGTGGTTTGAAGTATTTGTTTCTAAACATTCTGATGTCCAGGAAGACGTGTAATCTCCCATGAAAGGCCGTTCATACACTGGAGTATCACAGTAAAAGAATCATTTAACTTTTTAAAATTACCTTTGCCATAGGCTGAGTGTTTAGACTCATAAAAAATCTCAGAATTGGAAAGAAACCTAAAAATCTTCTAGCCACTTGGCTCCCATGACTTTATGTGGATCAAAATCGCTCTGAGAACTTAAAACATTCTAGGCCTCACCCTAGATTAGTGCAGCCAGATTTAGGAACCACTAATCCATCTAGATAATTCCAGCTGCACAACTGTCAGACACATAGTACAATAAAAATAGCCGCATATTAATATATTGATCATTTAAAGTAGATTGAAAATAACTTTTTCAGTAATTCCTGTTTACCAATTGATAAGTTCATAAGAAGTAACATAAAAGAAAACAGAAAGGAAGGCTGTAAGCAAACAGCTGGAAAATTGGATGACCATGGAACATTCAAATGTTCTTTTGTTTTTAACAAAATAATAAGAACAGCCAACTCTAACACAGTTTAATCTTTCTTGCATGCAAAATACATTTAGAATCCTGAGAAAACAGGCTGTGAAAGTTAAGAAAGAACAGCTAAGCTACTTTTTGCTTCTCTGGAAAAAAAAGTCACTGTATCAGAAAGAATTAGCTGTCGAAGAGAACAGGAGATTAGATGGGAATTACTTGATTGTGACAGCAATTGCCTTGCCAAAGTTGAACTGAAGAAAAGTAGCCAATATGGAAGGAAAAGAATATGATAAAATTTAATTATATCTTTTTTCTCTGTATGTATAATCTTCTATTTTATTATTTTTTAAAAGAAGATTTATTTATGCATACAAGAGCTAGGGTGCAGGCCACAGGTATGGGGAATGAAAGGATTCACCACAAACGGAGTGGGGAGCAGAACAGGTGGGTCTTCTGAAATACACTAATGAGGGGAGCAATGGGCAAGACAGTAAAGGTCTGCTGTGCTTATTTTATTAATTTTTTTTGCCATTTTGTGTGGTATACATTTCCAAGCCTTTCTTTTCATTTTGTGTCTATACCCAGAGGTTTTTCTGAATCCAGTTGCAGCAGTAATTCTGTCATACAAAAGTCACTCTTCTGTAGAGTTCATATTATCAGTTTATGCTTTGACTGAAGTCAGTCTACTCTTGGACAAAAGCTTGGATGCTAATGTGATACAGCTCTCTATGTTGTACATTTTTCAAATTATATATTCAGCTATTATTCCCCAGGAAACATACATGTGACTAAAATGTCAGGGACAGAAATTGTTAATCAGAACTCCCTTAAAATTACAATCAATACTCCTCCATGATCGTTCTGCCTAATGCTGACTAGCCATCCCTTTTCCCCTATGGAAAGCTCCCATCTCTGTTGCTCCACCTCACATTTGAACGTTTTTAGGTTGCCCTAGCATGTCAGCCATGTGTGAACATCCTTGAACTTAATTATGGTAGGTAAATTTCAGAGAGGGTTCAGTCTGAGGGATTATTCTGAGAGACTGAGCTGTTAAAATTCAATCTCATTTTTATCTAAGGAGATGCTTTTCTTCCAAAAGGGCTTAAGTATTTTGTGAAGTTCTCTTACCCATTATAAAAGTTATTATAAAGTATATTGCCCCTGTATAAAACTCTCACAATACATTACTAAGCATAGTAAGATGTATCATATTAGGTTAAATTAATAGTATTAATTCTAGATAACTATAAATATTCTTTATATTTTATATTATTATTTTTAAGGTATGGAATTATTTACCTGAACATAATGACCTAGAAGATATTTCACACATGTAGAACTTAAAGTATCCTTAAAGTAATCTTAACAGGACTTCCTATACAGATTTCTATACATTGCTACTGACTCTCAGCATCGGGGAGTGATTTGCCCAAGTTCATTTATTGCCAAATGTGGAGCAGAATCCAAGCTTTCTGATGCCAAGCCCTGGACACTAGTATCTATATTCAGCATTTACTTTTTTCAGTATGACCAATTATAAAGTTATGATTTCTAACTTTCCTGTACTACTGATAGAAAAGTTAGTGGTCAAGATATGCACTTACTGCTCAAATGGTAAACCTTTAATTAGATTTGGACCTACTGGCTGATCCTTCAATAATATAGATATGAAGTACACCAAATAGTCTGGAATAAAAGTTTCTGTATAATATTCTATATTACAGTGATTTGTTCAACCCTTCCTTTGATTTTCGTGACCATTTGTTAATTATATCCTTGTAAAGTTTTTCTCATTTTCCATGTTTTGTGAGTCTCTTGAGAGCCAGGACCAAAGAATATTCAATATACTAAATATAATGGTGCATACTTATATACTGATGCATAATTATTTTTGAATGTTAACACAATATAAAATATTTTGTACCAGATAGCTAGTAGACCTTGATTAAATCCTTCTAATTTAAGGCAAAACATCCAATGATATTTACTTAAATATATGCATGTACATATTACTTCTATATGTCCCACAAACAAATCAATGATTTCAGAAGAAAAATAGGAAGAATCATGTAATGATTTAGGCACAATAAAAATGTCCTGCATAAAGATAATGATTTTCAAAGTGAAACACAATCATTCCTGAAAATGCTAGCAAGCAAATTCAACTAGTAAGTTAGATTTAAAATAAAGAGACTTTATCAACTTTTATGTACAGAAGATCAGTATGCTAATGCAGCTTTCCCAACTCCTTATATCTGGCCATAAATATGAACAAATTAGTATACAGTTGCAGTTCCCAAGTTTAAAAGCATGGGTCCCTTAAACACTTTAAAGACTCCAGTCTGGAAAAATCATTCTGTCCTTTATGGAACTTTAAGGAAATTTGCCACATAAAACTTTAAGTGTACATACACTCAGTTTTGGTGAAAGAGTTGTTGAAAATATGAGATTCCATCTCCCATAAACAACTTCACAACATGGGAAAGAATATATAAAGAACCATAAAAGAAATATGTCTAATCTTATTATATAGACAATATTTTTAAGACTGTATAAGATATTCAAGAGTCCAGTATTTTTTTTTAAGTTTTAAAACTGTGGCTTTTTTACAAGTGCCTTTTAATAGGTAGTCAAAGTGTTTAATAGCTAAGTCACTAGTTCATCAAATCTCAGGTTGGAAGAAGAGCTAATTCAATCTTGATGTCATAGTTTAGGATGATGTATTTCTACCTTGAAAAAAAATTTGCCCAGGGTCTTAGAACCTAGGTCTTTGGTTACTCAAGAAAATGTCTTTCTATGCAAAGAGTTAAAATTATGTACATTTTACAGATGAAAAAAAAACCAGAATATTTAGGTTTTTGTTGACAAGTGCATACTTTATAAGCATTAGAAGGGATGGATTCTGTGTTGCTCCCAGTTCTGCAGTTTGTTTCAGTTTCTGGTCAGTTGTGATCTTTGAGTTTCCTTGAATTTACTGGCTGTAATGTATCCCCTGCATTATGTCTAAAGAAGTCAGAGGATTATAAAATGCAATGCTAAGGGGCAACATCTGCTTTTAAATACCTGTCTTTGACTAATGGGAGATTTGAAATAAACCAGGTTCCTTTAAAAATGTCATTATTTTAAAACTCAGGTTGATTCATATCTGAGGTTATTGTGAAATATGGCACTGTTTTCAGCAGTGTTTTTTTCCCTGTTGCTATGGATCCTAGAGATGGGCTATCTAACTCAACATGCATGCGGGGCCTTTGTGCTGTATATTTTTTGACACATCTAAAATGTATCAGATTGATTTTGAACAATATAATTTGCCTATTTACTAATTTGAAAAATAGGAAACAGAAAAACGAAAATGTGTTTAGAGTCCATCAACGAAACAGACATCTGGACTTGTGAAGTAACTTGTACTCTTATATATTTAGAAAAGCAAAAATAATAATTAAAAAAAAACAGCAAAAATGACATTTTTTCCAAGATATTAGGTTACTTCTTTCTTGAAGGAAAAAAACTTAAGAGGGTTTTATTCATCTATGAATTTATTCATCACTTTATATATACTACTAGTGAAAAGTAGGCAAATGCCCATCAGTTGTCGAGAATCTCTTGAGACATACTTACACCATGATATTTCCAAGTTAATGCAATGAAAATCAAAAGTAGATTGAGGTTAAAAAAAAAAAAGCTTGAACTCAGGAGGCCTTATATCTGTAATGAATAGCATTTTCAAGGAAATCTATTTAATTTCTTTTGCTTCTGGTGACTTCTGATGTCAATAAACTAGTTAGAAAAGCACTGCTTAGGAGTCTTGACCAATCAGATACAGTCTTCCTGAAATAATAATAGAAATTATAAGAATATTTCATTGTGCACAGAATACTTTTAGTCTTCTAACAAAATGAAGTAAAATCTATTTTGGATTTGAATGCATTTAGAAAATATAATTAGAGTTGTTCTAAAATATGATTCATTTTCCCTTTACATAGTTAAGCAATCTATTCAGAAGGTATAAAGCAGCATGCATATATGCACTCTGTCTTTGTTGATGGCTGCCATTCTTCACCAATTTACTTTGAGAATGATAATGAAAATGAAGTTATTAGTCAAGTTTGATTAGCTTTATTTGATAGATAAGGAACCCCCCAAAAGGGGAAGGAATATATTTGATTTTCTCCAATGAATTTATCTGACTCAGAACTCAAGAACCAGACTCTTATTATTTGTTTATGCATACAAGAACTGGGGAACAGGCCAGAAGTGTATGGAAGGGGGGGTGAGAGGATTCACCAGTGACAGAGTGGGGGGCAGAACAGGTGGATCTACTGAAGTACATTGCTGAGGTGAGCAGAGGGAGAGGCAGCAGAGGTCTGCTGTGTCATGTGGGTTCCCTCCCTGGCCGGGGATCAAACTCTTGCTGTAGTAGCTGCAGTTTGCTTCATAGTGTGTTGTTTAGCCCATTGTGCCACCAGGGAGGCCCTGGGTGCATATTTTCTTAAGCCTTTTGGACTTTGAGACATCTTAATTCAAGATCCAACTCAGCTGCATTGGCTGCAGATGCTTCCTAATGCACTACTTAAGCCCTTGCACCACCAGGGAGGTCCCAGACTATTATTTTATCATGTCTCTCCTCCCTTGTCTACTACAACTGATGTTATTTGAAACTTGTAAAATTGTTTTAAAACACTTTAATGAGATTTTAAATAAGTGTGTAATTTAATATATGTTTATATACTTTAGAGAAGGGACCGTATACTTCAGGCTGTGACTTTCCCATGATATGTGCCAGTTTGTGGGGGTAGACTGGCTATATGTCAGGTCAGGTGGGAAGTAATAGGTGATCCTGGTAACCTCCCTGTGCAGTTTGGGGTAGTGGAAAACTCCACAAAAGTAGAAGTAGGAACTGTGTTATTCTGCCTCTGAGGAGGGATTCCCCATTTTCCTAATGGGGAAAATTTAACCTCAGGAAGAAATAGGAATGCCTATATCTTCCTTGACTTTCTGATGGTGTTATCTTGAGGCCTATTTAATGGAATAAGGACAAAAATAACTTAAGAACTTAAAACACTTTTTGAGTGAAATTTAGGCAGTATTATTATCATCAAGGGTGTCTGGAATAAAATTAGAATCATTCAAGTATTTAATGATTAGGCCCAGAAATCCTGGTACTAATTGAGGATAAACTCAGTACCCCTTACCAGTGATAATACAGATCAAAGACTCCATCTTAGTTTATTGAGTTAAAATCATTGGCAATTAAAGGAATTGACTTAATTAAAAAGTTGAATGACACCTGGATTCTAGTTTTGAATTCCTAATCTCAGACATCAATAAGTTAACATTATCATTAACACTTTCAAAAAAAAAAAAAGAAACAACATATCAAGAAAGTGAGTAAAATAATGTCAGATTAATATGCTCAGCTTTCTTACATTATAACAGCTAGCTCCCATCACAATTTACAGATCATATTATTAAGGCAGGCGATTTTTATAATTTCTAGTTTCTTATTCTGAATTACATAAACAGTTGTATGTCAGTTCAAATATGTCATACAGATACGAGAGGGCTTTAGCCTGGTACACTTAAGTTTTAACCACATAACTTATGATATATATTCATTTTAAAGATAATTCAATTAAAGCCTAGAAAGATAAAATCACTCATTTGTCCTACATGGTACAACTACTAAAAGTGTAAGTACTATATATTTGTACTTTCCTACAATTATTTCTCAGTTATTGCAAACAGCGTAGTGATTAAGTAATTCAGATACTCATCAACAAATGCATGACAAAAAGTCTCCAAATTTTATGCACAAATTCGTTGTACCCTTGTATATTTTCATTTGATAGAAAACTTTTGGATCCCCATTTAAAATTTGCTCTCATTTTAGAGATCACATTTATACTCAGGTTTGGAGGGCGGTTAACTGCTTTTTCCTTTAGAAAGAAGGTTAAGAATAAAGTGCTTAAATTAGCTGAGATCATGTCTCACATGAAGTACATACTGAAGAATAATCATGGGCTTCCTTGAATGTCAGATTTGTTTTCTTTAGTGATAGTTCTCAATAGTCGATGGAAAAGCCAGAATATGTTGCAAATGAACTTAGTCTTTGTTCTTTCTGGCATGAGATACTGATATCCATGTTAACACAATAAAATTTTAGAAATCTGTAACGTAATGCCACATTAAGAGTTTCACAGATTTGTAAGTTATTTCAAGCTAGTTCCCCCCTACCCATCCAAGTCTGCTTTTGTAAGGTGGAAGAATGAAGTTTAAAGATATACTGAATATGGAATTCTTTTTTCTAAAAAAAAAAAGATTTATGTATTTATGCATACAAGATCTGGGGTACAGGCCAGAGACATGAGAGGTGAGATGATTCACCAGAGACAGAGTAGGGAACAGAACAGGCAGATCAACTGAAACACACTGCTGAGGGGAGCAGCAGGCTAAGCAGGAGAGGACTGCTGCACCACGTGGGTCCCCTCACTAGCCAGGGACTGAACTCTCCTTGCTGTGCTGTGAATGCTTCACAGTGCAGTGGCGCTCAACCTGCTGAGACACCAGGAGGTCCTTTTTTTCTTTTTTTTTGTTTTAAGATTATTTATGCACTCAAGAACTGGGGTACAGGCCAGAAGTGTGGGGGTGAGAGGATTAACAACAGAAAGAGTGGGGAACACAGCAGGCAGATTGACTGAAACACACTGCTAATGGGAACAGGGGAAGAGGCTGGGGAGGTCTGCTGTGCCATGTGGGTCACCTCCATGGCCAGGGATGGAACTCACGCTGCAGTGGCTGTGGATGCTTCGTAGTGTGGTGTTTAATCCCTTGTGCCACCAGGGAGGCCCCTGTTTTCCATTCTTATTTTAGTTTCCTCTCTCTTGTTCTACAGGGTACTTTGTGCTTTACTTCAAGGTGACTATCTGCCTCTATAGAGTTCTCTAGCAGTCTTCGTTCATCTTTTCAGCTTTTCACATCCTGAATCTCTGTTATGTCTTATTTAAGTCTTCAATGTCTATTTTCTGTTCATTACTATATTTCTTAGGTCACTGATTTGTTTTTGAGACATGTCTTATCACTTTAACTTTTATAAGTTCTTTTGTATCTTTTTGACTTGCTTTTTGGAATTTTTCTCCATCTCTCTGATTGCTTCATCAAGGTAATTTTAATCTCTATCTGATACGAGCAAAAATCTTCCATATCTTTATGGTTGGATTATGGAAAGATTTTCTCTTTGTCACATCATATTACCTTGAGAACTCAATTGCCATGTGTTGTGTTTTCTTTTCTTTTTTTTATAAATGCTCATTTTGCTCATTTTTTTTAGTATCTATAGCAGTAACTTAGAAGTTGAACCATTTTTAGTTTTCCAGCAAGTATGTGCCATAGTTTTAGTTTAGTTTTTTCGACATTTTCTGATTTCTCTATGCCCTGAGGCCTGATCTTGTGGGTCCTGAGCTAGAGGTTAGTGGAGAGGCCTGAAGGGATACCGTCACCATTTCATGTGTGTGGGGTGAAGGAGGGTTGAATTGACTCAAGTGTGAATAAACTGCTATCTTCCTCTCTATAGTTCAGATTGAGGCTGTACAGTGTGCATTGTCGGTGTACTTCATGAGGCCAGTACCATTCTTGAAATGTGGGGAAGAGGAAGTGCAGTCCAGTGCACCATGTTTGTTCCTTTTATTGGGTTATAGCCTGCAGATAACACCGCAGTTTCACTGCATGTATTTCCAGTTAAGGGTGTTGCCTCTACATGTTTAACTATCCCCTTCCTTGAGTCCCTGGGTGAGCCAGCACTTAACTGTGTATTCCTTAGCCCAGACTGCAGCCTTCGGGCATTTCTTTTCATTCACTTCCTATTTAATGAAGCATGATTCACTTTTCTGTCTCCTCTGTCGTATAATGTGTTGATCTCCAATACCCAAGGGTATTCCAGTTTTGTCCCAACCCACAGGATTCTGTGAGTATACTGTTCCTCTGATTAAGTGCTAAATGATCTTCTTGGGAGAGAAACAAGGGCATCCTCTCTCATCATCTTAACCTGTCCTCTCTCTCCTAGCCTAATCTTTGTAAAAATTAAAAGTCTATTTGGGTCGTTATGTTTATTTCATGTGGTTCTTTAAGGATTTACCAATCCTTCATTTATTTTATCATTTTTTTCCTTTTTGTCTTACTTGTTTTAAAATAAAACCACCTTGAGGATTAAGGAGTATGTAGAAAGACTTCTGAAAAAGGCTTAGTTGGTTTTTATTGGTCAGTTTTGAAAAATAAAATGACACATCTATGAAAGGTAAAAAAAAATTAAAGTACAACTTAATTTAATAGACGTGAATACTGCACATTAATCACTTTGATCAATAGTTTAACTGAGATAAGTGGCTTATAGTTTCATTATGCTTTGCTGCAAGTATTATTATATTTATAGATTAATTTCCATTTTGGAGTTTTTAACTCAACCCTGAAAATTAGAGGTGCATGCATTATTGATATCTTAAAACTTGAGGAGTAGTTCATTTAATTCATTTCAGATTAGGTATTTTTCGTATCTTTTGCCAGCACACAGGAACACATGCTTCTTGCTCCTAATGAACTTGACAGCAAATAAACACCTCTAATCCCTAGAAGGGATCATGCTTAGTGAATAAGCTAGAAGGAAAAAGAAAAATATGGTTTCACTTATAGAAACATTATAGGGGAACCATATAAGGCATTAGGAAAAAAATAACAATAAAAATAAAACAAAAATAAACAACTATAAATCAGAGATATTCTGCAAAGGAGGAGGAGGGAATCAAAAAGAGAGAGGGATGAGCACAAAGGACTATGGTGATGGTACATGGGTGAACTGGTGGTGGAAATTCTATGGGAATTACACCTGTGAAAAGAAAGTAAATATTTAAAAAAAAAAGAACAATGAGGTAAATATATAGGAAGGAAGGAAGGAAGGAGGGAGAGGGAAGAAGGAAGGAAGGAAGGAAGGAAGGAAGGAAGGAAGGAAGGAAGGAAGGAAGGAAGGGAGAGGGAAGAAGGAAGGAAGGAAGGAAGGAAGGAAGGAAGGAAGGAAGGAAGGGAGGGAGGGAGGGAGGGAGGGAGGAAGGAAGGAAGGAAGGAAGGAAAATATAATTTCGAAAGATTAAAAAATTATTTTAAAAGTATACCTAAATGAAGTTAATCACCCCCCACCCCCCCACCCTAGCCACCCATTATCTTTTTGTATGTTTTTTTAGCTTTAAGAGTTTTACAAAGAGGGCTTTGGAAAAAATTAAAAGAAACAATGTTTTAAAACTTCCAATATAAAAATAAGAGAGCTAAAGTTTCTGAAAAGATTAATAATGAGCAAAGCACCTCATTATGTTATAAATGTTATGAAAATTGTCACTATTTTAAAATTAGCAGACGCTGACCTCAGGATATGCATGTATATATATACCATATATATATAGTATGCAATTTGACAACCCCCACCATTGTCACTAAGAAGAAATATGTGTAACTTTATAACTCATTTCAAGTTATTGTATAATTTAAGTCTTACGTATGTATTATCAATCTATGCAAAATTATGGGGTTATTCTTGGGGAGCGAAGGGGCAGTAACATATTATTGTCAGATGTGATTACTGAAAAAGAGAGATATTTAATAATATAAATCTTCACACTTACATAGAATAAGGGAGATATCATTGACCATGATTGGAAACTGAGAAATACACACTTAATGAGGGGAAGAAATAAAATTTGGTTCAGATTTAGACTAAAGGACTCTAAAAAGAATAGCCAAGAAGTTTAGGTTTGAATGTTAAGCTAGAAGTCATCTTTCAAGTCAAATATTTGCAGAAACATTATATAATTTAAGGAAATAATTTTAGTGAAAATTTCTTTTTTACTACATTTTTGTAATATATTTCTATATTTTAATGTATTTTTTTACATTTTTGTATTTATATTTCATTACATTTTTAAAGAGGAAATGTTTACCATTCCTAAATATCTTCATGAATATCCATCATTAAACAGTCTACAGGCAGTTGCATATTTAGTATTTGATCACCTAGCATTTAAGAAAGACTTTAACATTTTTGTGGATATTTCTGTACAAAGCTACCAACTTATTGATGAGCATGTATTACATGAACATTCTAAAGAAATGTTAAATTTTCAAATGTATCTCTATTTCCTCTATAATCCAGAGGGAAATAGCTACCTTTATATACTTCATAAAATAAGGACAATTTAGCATTGAGTCAAACCTGTATGTAATAAAAAAAAGCGTATTTTCCAGTTAGATTCATTCATTGCAGACTCCTGATACAATTTCATTCTTAATATTGGCATAAACTTATAATCAGCAAAATCAATATTAGATTTCCTAATTTGAGTTTACATTTTGTTCATGAATTCTTAAAACATTTTCCTTTCCTTTATCATTGACCATACATGAATATTGTATACTCATGAAAATTTAATAAAACTTAACTTTAAAAATATACCACAAAAGAGAAACAGCTGTAAATGCCAAGGTTTGCACTGACTAATGTAATGGTAGTCTATAATCACAGACTCCAATCTGCCCCCAAACAAATTACACTGTGACAAAAATTGTCTATAAAAGAAAAGTTAAATGAATGTAATATTGGATTCAACTTCAGTAGAGTGATCCAACAGAATAGTCACTAAAGATTAAAATGGGTCTGACAACAAGGCAAGATACAACTCCTGGATCCAGAGTGCAGAGGTTTACTGCAAATGCTGAGCTAGAATCCTGGCCTGGAAAGGCGGGATGTCCAGAAGGAAGCCACAGTGGGATTGGAAAGCAGACTTTTGCCTATAAAGGTTGGTGATGTTGAAACCTCAGAAACCTCAGAGGTTCAAATTGGGTAAGTCAGTATTTCAGAGTGGCAGGGTGGGGTGACCAGTAGGGTTCTGCTGAGTAGCGGAGAACTCGGTACACAGGAGAGAGGCGTTAGGCTTCTGCTCCCAGCACTGGCTCTCAATATCCTACGATATCATTGTTAGTCTCAACATTCTTTGCCCCAGTTTTCCTCTAAGTGTAATCAGATGAATATATTTACCACCTACTGAATTTACTAGGATGTTATCAGTTAGTGTTTTAAAAATAGGAAAGAATAAAAAAGAACAGAAATTATAGAGCACCAAGAAATTGTACAGATCCACAAATCCAACCCTTTCAACACTATAGCTTAGAGAGAAGAGACAAAGCCCAAATCATACATCTAGTTAGTGCTTTGAAAGTTCTCTTTTTCAGTTTAAATTACAAACTAAAATGTAACCCTAGACTACATATCTGGGGAATGATAGATATGTATAACTTTGTGAACAGATATATATTGCTTTAATGGAAAAATATATGCAATACAGCCGATTACAACTAAATAGCTATGTATATGCCTCTAGAAGAAAGGCCTGAAAGATATATGTCAAATAATATCAGTATTTATTTCATGGTAGGATTATATTTATCATTATTTTCCTCTTGATTTATCAGTGATTTCTAAAATACTGACTGCATTTTGTTTAAGATTAAAAAAATACTATCTTCTGTGTCCAAAAATACAAAATGTACCAAAACCCAAATAATTATATTTTGATTTCTTACATTGATTTCTTGATACCAGCTTTGAGCTACTAACTCAGACTTCTCTCTTAAGCTTCAGACCCACCTACCTAAATTTTCTACATGTAATCTAGGATCATAGTGCTTTCTAGTTACCAAATGTCCTTTGGGATATTAGCTCTCAACCAGTCATAACACTTCTTGACCTTTGGAAGCACAGAAGAACACTTGACATCAAGGCCTCAGGACCTTTGTGGATATGAAGAATAATGAATAGCTAGACCGCAAAATGTTAACCTTCTGCTGTCACCACATAAGTTTTCCTACTTCTAGGGGCAATAATAAAGAACTCTTGCATTCGAACCCTAATCTTTTAATTCCAGCTCAATGCACTGCTGGCCCTCAGTGCATCTGAACTTCAGCCTCAATGGAATCATTGATTCATTAAATCCTTTGCTTTCTGCCATCTACCATCTCTTTTCCCCTGAATTATAGCATCAATGGTCATGATTACAACCATTCTCTTTCCTAAACTACCTGTCCCTTTTTCATTTCACTTTACAACAAATCATGTTCCCTGAATTAATGTGACTTTTTGCTTTTCTGAGCTAAACTCAATGTACCGGGCACTACTGGGAAAAAAAAATCATAGTTTAACTGATTGATTGATTTATAAAATTTACAATAATTAGTTTTGACACTGCAAGATAGTCAACCTTCTCCAACCTGATTTTCCTCTTACATTCTACCAAAACTGCTTTTATCATTATTAGCAATGTAACCTATTTAAACCAATGTAAACTCTGGGGGAAACTTCATTCTTTGATTAACTAGGATCACGTAACCATCTTCAAAACAATCACTTTATCCTTCTTATACTGTTCCTTTAGTTTCTAAATCATGTGAACTTATAGTTTCCCCTTTTTCTGACTGCTCAATGCAGTATTATTTCAAAGCTCATCTTCCTTTGTTGGACTCTAAGGAATTGTTCACATCCTTATGTCACCTTCATATAACCTCACTCTAGAACTATGCGGTCTAGTTATCTCTGGCTTTAATGACCCCCAGTTTCAAATAAACACCAAATTTATATTACCATCCATACCTCTCTTTTAAGATCTAGGTCATTAGTCCAGCTATCAAAGTCACAGTTTTACTTGGTTTTTGTATAGGCACCTCAAACTCCATAGATACACAAAACTAACTTCTTTCTCCAGTCTTATTTACTTTTTCATTCAGTACTATCTAATCAATAACCTATCTTCTAATCAATGCTCCAGACAGAACCTACTTGTCAGTTTAGAGCCCTCCTTTGTTCTTTCTTCCTGAACTAGCTTCTCCAGTCAGTGCCGTCACTAAAATAAGTCTTAATCAGAGCATCACTCTCCGTTTTCAGTGCCCATACCTGGAATGAAGCCCATGTTGTTGTTGTTGTATTTACATTTTAAAAGAAGTTTGTTAGGAAAAGGAGAAAAAAAAGAGAGTATTTCATTGTCACAGATAGGCAGAAAAGATGATCATTATTTTTTTTATCTGTTATAGTCTCTTCTCTGACTTCCCTCATCTATTCTTATTTTCTACCCTTATGTTTTCCACATTTCTTTCACCATGATATCATAAAATCTCGTATTCCATCATTTTTTTCTTCTACCAAATATCTCTCTATAGCTTTCTATTATATGTGGGACAAAAGTGATTACCTTAATGCCATCTGTATGACCTCACCTGGTTTGCTTTCTACCTACTTTTTTAGTTCCATTCAATGATAGTGATCGCTATAAAACTGTAACAGTAAGGTCAGACAAGAATTATTGCCCCTATTTTACAGATAAAAATGATTCTGTGAGAATATAGATTTTTTTCTCATTGTCAAATACTTAATATTTAGGCCAAAAATTTTTACATTTTTTAATGAAGTACTATTGTTTTATATTTTTGTTAATAGTTTGACGATATATAATTTCTTCCCTCATATGTGGTCATCATAGCTCTCCCACCTTCAAAGCACCCATATAGTCTTCCACCATAGTCCATTGTGCTCTCCCCTCCCCACTCACCCCTTCCATCGCTCTTCAGGATGCCTTAGAACTATCTATGGTCAGCTTTCAAGATTGATTTTAAAGTTTGGCTTTGATCCTTTGTTTGGTTCCTCTATTCCACAGAGAACTGATAACATAAATATTTATCTTTCTCCTTCTGATTATTTTGCTTAGTTAGTACATAATCTCTTTCAGTTATATCCATGTTGCTACAAATGGCATGAGTTTATCTTTTTTGATCACTGAGTAGTATGTCACTATGCATATGTACCATGTCTTCTTGATTCACTTATCTATTTGGGGACACTTAGGTTGTTTCCATATCTTGGTTATTTTAAATAGTGCTACAATAACATAAGAGTACTCTTTCTGAATTAGTGTTTTTATGTTCTTTGGGTGGAATTGCTGGCATATGGCAGATCCATTTTCAGCCCTTTGAGGAACTTCCACACAGTTTTCCATAATTAACTGAAGTGATTCCTTCCCTCTTTGTCAGAAAATGACTTTATATCCATAGTTCTAAATTCATTTAAAATAATAAATCTCAAAGGAGTATAGTATTGAAATCAAGTATTTCACTATGTTTCCAGAAATAAGACAAATTCACTGGTACAATGTATAAATTGTTTTCTAAATATGAAATTATTATTAATAGTCAAAATATATTGAGCACTTAATATAAATATTTTATACTCATTAATTAATTTATTTCCCCACAAGATGTCAATTATGCCCATTTGATACCTAACCTGATGCATAGAAAGGTAAATTATTTGTCCAAAATTACATACAAAATATAGGAACCAAAACTTGAATCCATCCTATCTACCTTCAGATCTTTTCTTTCCTAACATCTCTTTAAAGTATTAATGCTCCTTGTCATTTCAATCAAAATGAATGACTGAAAATGAGCTTTAGGAATTATGGTGTAGAATAAAATCCAAGTTCATTACTCACTTTTCCATATTTCTGTTTCCTATAAGCCTGTCACCAACTTTCTGTAGATTTAAGGTTTATTATTAAAAATTTCTAAACAATTTTCTCTTTCATTCTGTGTGCACATTAGCACATTGTTCTGCATGTGCAGTGCTGTATTTAATTAGCCCATGGAGGACATAGATAGCACATTATGAAGTGGCAATAAACAAATGTGCATTGGCATGGTTTAGTCCTCCAAAGATAAGAAATGCAAAGTTCCTTCAACTCCCCTATTAGAGTCCAAAGGTAAAGTGTTGCAAATCTATTCCCATCACTACTTCAAATTTTGCCATAAAAGTGGATCAGAATGCTGATCTGTATCTCTACCAGTTGAAATAAAATTAACAAAAATGTATTAAATATATGCTTATATATTGGAAAGCAATTTATATAATGTAGACTATACAGGAAACAGAAAAATAAAACAGGTTAGCATATTTAATTTTCATATGCAAAACTGTCTAAATTTCACACATAAAAATAAGCCTCATATTTTATATTCACAGCAACCATGATTCATGATATGTAGAACAAAACTTTCTTATATTTTTTTTTCTTTTTACTTCATTATAAGCTATAAACTTTCTTACATGTAATGAATGCACCAAGTTTTATTTCTTGATTTTTTTTTTAAATTTGGGATTTTAGAACAGAAACATATTTGAATATTTTATATATTACACTATACTTGTTATCTAGTTCAACCAGTGACTAAGATTTCTAGGTTCTTTGTGCTTTAAGAGACTTTCTATAATAGCCAGACACTTAGTCACAGACTTAGGGGCTCCTGGGGACTGAGAACGTGTCTCATGAAAAGCAGGGTGTGGTTGGAAGAGCCCTGAGCATGGATTAAAGATACATGCCTTTTATGCACAATTATTCAATACCTTAGGGCAAATGTGTCCTTACCTACAAGTTGGGAGATTTGTATTTAACAGGACTGTCCTCCCTTTCTTAGATTCTACGAGTCTAGGGAAAATGTGGGAAAGGAAAATTCTAGGTAGGTAAATCCTTCATCTGTCATCTCCACCATTGTTTGACAGGGTATAGAGGAAAATCAATATGAGTAAAATTCCAGTTTTAAAAAACCAGAATGTTAATAAAACTTTAATACTGGTTATTTCTTACATGTAATTGTAGCTTATATTTCAGAGCATCAGCAGTTTATCTAGAGATCTGAAAGAACATGGACATGGGAGAACTTCGATGTCTTAAAAAGGACATATATTCAAGCTATATAGAGTGTACAAAGAAAAGCTTTTGTTTCTTTTAAGAACTGTGAGAATTAAAAAAAAGAGGGGAGGGTGGTCTCAATTCTTTGAGAGGTCCTAAGATGGAAAATGGCTTTGGTCAAATCCCTTAGAAAGGAAAACCAATTTAACTTTCCCTCAGGGGCACCCTATGACAGCCTAGTTTTAAAGATGACTTCAGTCCAGAGTCAAGCATTTGTGACCCAAGAAAGCCAAGAAAAGGGTCCTTTACTCAAAGCTGCAAGGAGAAGGAAAATAATAAACCCAAAGTCAAGCAAGACCATCCAGCTGGCACATGTGCCCAGGCCACAATTGGCTTTGGCAAGTCTTCATCCTCAAGGTCTCCAATGGCTTTGAGGCACTCACCACAAGAAAATCATGGGTTTTAAAATACAAGAATTAAAGAGCACATTGATGTAATTTTGGTGCAGGAGCATTTAGAGAAATGTGTGTTTGTCTTTGAAGTTTGTCTAACCTTGGGAAAACTTTAGACCTGTAATGCGACTATTTGCTTGGTACTTGGTTCTGTGGTCCCTAAAGAAATCTACAGTACTAACCATCCTAAAGTGTAGCCTTGAACCTTGACCCTTCCAACTGCTGTAGGGCCAGGATTAACAATGTCTACCGAAATTTCTTCTAAAAATCAGAAGTACCTTTGTGCATATAGTCAACTAGTCTTAGAATAGAATCTACAAATGCAGACTCATAGAAATAAGCTTATAGAAAATAAAACTATGTCATGTATAATGTACTTGGAATAATAAAAATCACTCTTTCAAGTGATTATAATTTAGGAAGGAATTCTTTAAGTTTTCCTGCATCTGACAATATTTGTCTCTTTGCACCCATACGTTCTTGTTCTTCCCCTAATGACCACAAAAATGCAAATCATCCTCTTTGCTAAACCCTCTCTCCAACCTCTTTCCCAGAATAAATATGACAATTCTTCCACCTAAAATTATTTGAAGCACTTCACTATACAAATTATTCTTTTCTGCATATGCCCAGCTTAATTGTAATCTTCTGTTAAAGGATGTGCTGTAATTTGTAATACACTTTATCTAGGCTGCATTGAGATACTCCTATAAAATCAAAACCTTTGTAGGTATAAAATGGTCTCCTTCATATAACCCTGGTTCATTTCTAGGTTTTAGAACTAATTTATAGTTAATAAAATTGACATTAGCCACCAAATCTTGGTTTTCACAATCTTCTCTCTCCTGTTACACTCATAAGTAATCACACAAACTAGCTTTCCAATATCTAAAACCTACATTTATAACCCTTCATTCTATTATGGAACATGTTTATTTTCAGCAAACATAAATTACAATAATTGTTCAAACCAAAATGTGTTTCTCAGTGCTTAAACTAAATCCAGACTCAGAATGTTTAATTAGATGAGAATTTAGCTTCAACCACTCTATTTACCTCTGTTTAGAAAGATGAGTCAGAGATTCAGAAGCGTTAGTGACTTGTAAGCACATGCCTATAAGTAGTGCTGTAGAACTAGTGTGCTAGGCACTTGGCATGCTTTTACTACACTCTAGGTACTCCTGTGTCAGTTGATTATGCTGAGCTTTGAAACTCAAAGCTGAATAGCTTAAAATAACCTCCCTGAAGATAGCTTATATCTTTCACATAGTCAAAGACAGGCCCTTCTTCAGTTGTATTAGCTAAGACATCAGCTAAGCCAGAATGTTGAGGATAACATCACTCACCAGGCTGGATCCTCAGCTGGGATGGCTTGAAAAACTGGGGATGGCTGAAATGACTGCACTTTCTCTTCTTATGGTGTCAACTGGGCTACCACATATGTCTGAGGCCTCGGTGTTTCTCCATGTGTCTTCTCTCTGCTCACCACTGTAACCTGGGCCCCTTTCCTGTGTCTGGGTACCGTACCCTGGGTGCCCACTGTTGTATTCCATTGTATATCAATGGAATACTTCTTTTTAACATTTTAAAAATTTGTTGAGCAAAAGTCAAAAAGCAAGTAAAAGTGTAGAAGACCCAACAACTCCAGTCCTGAATTCATAAATCCCAAAAGTTTAATTCCACTGTATTCTATTGTTCAATGCAAATGCTAAGTCTAATCTGAATATAAAGTGTGGGAAAATATAATCTCCTGTTTAACGGGAGGTAGAGTTTATGTGAAGAGGGATGGAAACCCCACAGAGCAAATCTTTTTGCTTTTTCTTTGTAATTGGCAAAAGGGAAGTCGAATTCAACTTTGATTCTGCCACCGAGATAAAAGTTCTTAAAGAAACACAACCACCTGTGTAGATGCTGATATAAATATGCACACACATTCACAACTAGGCCTAGAGGAAGACAGCAGGCAAAGATGCAGGGCTGGAGGACTGCTTACTTGCTTTCCCTTTTCTTCTCCATAAAGAGCAGTTTCACATCAAAGTGTAGTTTATCTGCATTAGTTAATGTTGCACTTTATCCATCGATGGAAAAATGTACAACAAATTACCACTGTGAATTCAATTACTCTTTTAAATGAATTTGTGTTTCATTAATTTCAACAGAATCTGAGTATATAACTAAAGAATAGATACATGCCCTTATGTTATGCACTTTATTGGAAATTCTTGCATTGTATGGATTTGAGAAACTTTTCAAAAAGGTTTACATCTTTAAAGATCAAAAACAGTAATTTCAAAAAAAATAAAATTACTGGTTTTTAATTCTCAATTAACTACATAAGGCAAAAGATATCCCTATCTGGGGCCTTCATATTAGAAATCTGATTTCTAACAATATTTTTCATTTAATTGAATTAAATTTAAAATGTTAATTTGAATCCTTACTATATCTGTGAGTGTAAATTATTACCTTGGAGCATCGTTTTATATGTATATGTAAATATGTATTATATATATATATAAAGTTTATTTGAGCAAGAATCAGTCTGACTCGGCAGCACCAAACTTGAGTGGTTCAGGTCACTGTAGTCACAGGAGCTGGGGGAAAACTCTTAGAGAAGGTGAACAAAACAGGGAGACTGTTTTATTTATTTTGCTTCTAAGGAGATTGAGCCACATGATCTTCTAAAAGTCAAATTTATTTTATTCCATCACTGATAATGTTTGGACAGTATGTGATGTCTCCACTCAAGTGTACACCCTGTAGTTCTCCTACCTCCATTGTACCTGTGATCAATCTCCATAGTCCCTTCTGCTCTTCCCTCCCCCCCTTTTTTTAAGATTTATTTATTTATGCATACAAGCACTGGGGTTCAGGCCAGAGGTGTGGGGAGGTGAGAGAATCCACCGGACAGAGCAGTGGTCAGGACAGGCAGATGGACCGAAACACACTGCTGAGGTGAGCAGCGGGCCAGGCAGGAGAGGTCTGCTGCGCCATGTGGGTCCCCTCCCCAGCCGGCAGCAGGGATCGAACTCTTGCTGCAGTGGCTGCGGTTTGCTTCATAGTGCGTTGCTTAACCCACCCTGTTTTAACCCCACTTCTTCTCCATCCCTTGCTGCATGCTTCTGATCCATGGTCAGAATGCAAATTTTGTCTTCTTCCTGACCCACTGTTTAGTTTTTCTATATTCCACATGTAGGTGACAATATAGGTGTTTATCTTCCTCCTTCTGGCTTAGTTTGCTTAGTATAATCCCTTTCAGCCATGTTGCTGCAAATGGTATGAGTTTATATCTTTTTTGATTTTTTAGTATTCCATTGTGTAGTATTCCACTCTAGTATTCCATTAAATATAAATAAAATGCTTCTTTTTAACATTTTTTTTTAAAAATTGAGCAAAAGTCAAAAAGCAAAAATGGTTGGGGTCTTTTAGGTTGTTTCCATATCTTAACTAGTGTAAATAGTGCTGCAATAAACACAGGATTGTAGGTGTACCAGGTATTATTTTATTAGCTACATTTATATGATTGCCTTATTTGGAAAAGACTAGTTGGCTATTTGTGATTAGCTGTTTTTAGATTTTGATTTCTTTTTTATTAACTTTTTTATTGAGGGTAAATTGGTTAACAATATATACACACATTCATAAATAAAACAAAAGTTATAGCATGGTTAATTTGTTCCTTGTTAGTGAACTATGGATTATTATGGGTGAATCTTACTTTTATACTTCTCTGTGTAAGCCCAACAATTCTCTGATTAAAATACATATATAAAGTTATACAATAGAATTTTTCTGTTCTCATATTTCATTCTTGTGAATCATGTTATAATGAAACTTCCTTGAGAACGTCATTAAAATATATTCAATAGATCCAAGTGGTACTGTCTATATTCATTATTAGTTGAATTTGATAGTCATGGTGCAGTGTGACTTTTGTCAGATGGAAAATGGAAGTATAGACCTTTACAACAGTCACTGAATGCTGCCCCACAACCCTACCAAATATAAACAGGTATACCGAAATCTTAGAGTATTCCAGGCATTTCTATATCAATATGATTAGTACCAAGAAGTTTTTTCAGTCAGACAGCATTTCCTCTAATGTTCCTGGGTAAGCTAGTTTCTTTCCTTTTGATTATCCTGAATGTTCTTTATAACTTTCCTTCTCAATGGAACTCTGACAATTCATCATATATTCTCTTCTACTCGCTTCAGTTGCCAGCTTTACTTGGCAACTAGCTGTCATTTCCAAGCCTTCCTAGAGAAATCTTTGAATGTCAGACACAATTTTATCTTTGAACTTAAAACCACCTCAATTTACCCCTCCCCTCCCTACCATTGTATATTCTCATTGCATCCTTTAATAATTATAAATGTATCCTTCAAAGAGTGTTGTATGTCCTGTATCAGAAGAAAATTACATTGAGTTTTTCTCTTATTATTCCTATAGATGGTACGTTTTTGATAATAAAAATAATGTTTTAATCACCTCTCTGTGATTTACCACATCCATTGGGGTTTGCACATAGACATTACTCAGCATAGATTTGGCTGAATGAAGGAATAAATGTTACTATGTATCAAAGATTAGATGGACTATCGTAGAAAAAATGAGCTTCTTGCAAAATCTTGTTATTTTTAGTAACTTGGGGTGACTACAGAAAGATAATTAGTAAAATAAGTTTTACAAGAAGCAGTGCTAGAGGGTACATGTTGATTCAGAAATGAAAATCATGATTTCATTTTTCTGAGTCTTGAAAAGTCATTTTTCCTCTTCATAACTCAGTGTCTATATCTATAAAAATAAAGCAATTAACACAAGTCAATCTTCATGACTCGTAGTTGGGCATTCTTGAATTCCATTCTTAGATTTCATTCTGTCTTGACCTAAAATGAACTTGAACATCTGGATCATCTCTAGAGCTAAATAAGATTTAGAGCCAGGAGCTAGAAATTGGATTTGAAGAGGTCCCAATTGCTCTTTCCTGGATCTGTACACTTGATTCCATGTACGAATGAAATTATGCTCTACAGCTGTTGAGCTTAAATTAACTTCTTCTGAAATGATCTCTTTACATTTACTCTACTAATGGTTTTTTCAATATTCTATTAATCTAACAGGTCTGCAGTGTTCTGATATTATTTAAAAATGTTCTAGAAAGTATACGTTAATGTATTTGGATTCAATCCACTTTCTACTTCCTAGATTAAATTATTTTTATTGCTAATTAATTGTCATGAGAAGTATTTTTGTGGCTAAAGTTTGAAGGCTTCTCTGTGAAGTAATTATACCTGTTAAAGCAAAGAGGCAAATATATTAAATATCTTCCGTTACAGTAATTCCTAAGAGAAAAACTCTAGATATTGGGTGGTAACTCCTAAGTAATTGACTATAAATTTGAATGCTAACATTGTTTATCCCTTTCAAAGCAGAAGATATTGGAGCATCTCCAACCCAATCTTTTCTATGTACTGAAATTTTTAAAATTTCCATTTAGAACTTAGGTGGTATCTATAGTATTCTTATAATTTATCACTTTGTCACTTTGCTAAAGTTAATTGGACTGAATTTAAAACTTTCATTAATGTTTTTTAAATATATGGTTTTATAATCCTTTTCATTTTGTTATATTTAGTTTTAACTAGTAGCACTAGTCACAAAACACAATACAAGCTTAGAACTCACTTGAAAGTTGCACAAACACACACATTTATTTTAGCATATTCAGTTTATATTTGAAATCCATTAGCTGTTACTAGTATGACTATAATGTGAGTTCACTACCGACTGACTTTTCAGAATTGTTTTGAATACTAGAAATACTTAATATATTTGAACTACCTAATAGGAATATGTTGTGTTTCCAAAGAATCAGCTTGTTTGCTTTATTGACCTCTTGTAAACTCTAACTTCAAGACCTGTCAGGATGTTTCACCACATAACCAGTATCATTTTATGAGCCATTCAGAGCAACATAAAGAACTTCTATCTGAATATAAATGTGATTTCTTCAGCAATTTGTCTTAAGGAGAAAGAAGAATGTCAACTAAAATAAGCAATGTGCTTAATTATATAATTTATTTACATCCTGGTTCAGTAACCTTTCTTATCATGGCTCAGTAATAAGTATTTCATGATTTCAGTGGGACCCCTCTCTAGCCCTTCTCCAGCCACATTTCTCTAAATGAGGTATAGGGACTAGGGAGACAAGACTAACCAGTACCACACCCGAACTTCTAGACCATAATGAAAGCACTCATGACCTTGGAAATTTTTGCCCAAATTTCCTGACCTTACTTGGGCCATTTCCTGGATCCTTGCTATCAATGATGATCTACACCTCTAGATATCTTTTTGTAGATAGAACTTGGATATGTGGACCAAGGTATTCTCATTTGCTCTCAGTATAGTTCAGTGGCTTTGGTGTGGAAGGGGGGTATGCAAGGGTCTTGCTCTTCAGGAGCCAGGGTAAGCTCCAAGCATTGCTACCAGTCCAGAAATTAGGTTACTCTAAGTTTCTAATTATCTTCTCCATCAGTGAAAGATGTTTCCTTAGGTGGTATGTGGAGCTCCATTTGTATTATTGCCACCAGACCTGCGATTCTCAGAGAAACCTCTTCCTAGTCTATAGAGCTCACTTTGTTTTTTGTTATCTGTAGGGATTTTTATTTTTACTTTGCTATTTTATTATGATTATGTAATCGCCAATTTTATGAGCTATAATTAACACATAAGAAGTAAGAAATAACACATAGTACCTGATTAAATCATCTCCCTCACATGCTTTGTCTTATTATTTTTCTTTTTTAAATTTAGTTTTATTTTTCCATTTAAAAATCTGTATTTTTAAATTGAAATCATAGTGGTTTACTACATAGCATATGACTTATTTTTTTTCAAGGCTGATGTTTCTTTATTTTTAAAAAAATTAGGTTTATTTGATGATTTGTTATTATTTTTATTTTAAAGTCCATATTTTTCCCTTTAATTTATACATATTTGACATCAATTGTGATCCCCATATATTCCTCATCACCATATCACCAGTACACCATCACCTCAGTCCCTCATGCTCCCATCTTTCCTCAACCCTCTCCCTCCCCCTTCCCCACCAAGTGTCCCCAATTTGTCCTTGTCTTTTCATTTTTGGTTTTTGTATCTTTATTGTTCTTCTTCTTATTATTATTGTTCTTATTCTTTTCCTTGATCCTTATTTGGTTCCCTTATATCCCTCCTAGGGGAAGAACCATCTGGTATTTTTCTTTTGCCTTCTGACTTACTTCGCTGAGCATAATCCCTTCCAGTTCCATCCATGTTCCTATGAACATAGCATATGATTTAGAGGTCAGGTTCACATCTCTTCAGATATATGTTGTCACACCATACTCAAAACTGATTGAACATTAACCCCCCTTCCATATTTTGGTCTCTACCCTGTCCCCTCTGGTAACCTCAATTCTTTAGATTTCCAGGACCTTTTTGGTTTAATTTTGATTGGTTGTTTTGATTTTTTATATTGCATATGAGTGAAATCATTTCCTAGTTGAATTTTCTAAGTATAAATAACCCCTCCCAGTTTCATTTATGTTGTCAAAAAAGGTCAAGATTTCTTTTTTTTTTTTAACAGATGAGTAGTATTCCATTGTTAATATATTCCTCATCTTCTTAAACCATTTATCTGTTCTTGGTTTTTTAAGTGTTTCCATGACTTGACTATATTGTAAATAGTGCGACAATGAACTTAAGGTAATAATTAGTAGTTTTATATTGTTCATGTTTATATGAATGGGATTCCTAGATTATGTGGTAGATCTATATGAACTTTTAATATTTCGAGAAAACTATATACTGTTTTCATATGGCCTGAAGCACTCTGCATTTCTAACAACAGTGCATAAAAGTTCCTTTTTTCCACATTCTCAACAGCACTTGTTTCTTGTCTTTTTTAGATAGACTATGAGGAAGTATCTCATTTTAGTTTTGATTTGCATTTCCTTGATGATTAATGATGACAAGCATTTTATCATGTTCCTGTTGGTATCTGTATATATCCTTGTAAAAGTAACTACCCAATTTTCTGTCCCTTTTTTTTTATTGGGTTGTCTATTTTTGTTGATTTATATGAGTTCTTTGTAGCTTTTGGATATCATTCCTTTGTCTAATGTACAATGTACAAATATTTTTTTTATTTGGTATGGTGTCTTTTTGTTTTAGTGATAGTTTCTTTACTATGCAGAAACCTTTAAGTTTACAGTCACATTATATTTTATTTTTTTTTCCTTGCTATTGAATTGAATTTCCCAAAAGTCACTGACGTCAATGTTGTGTAGTGTTTTGCCTATGTTTTCTTCTATGTACTTTAGGGTTCCAGATCTTACATCCAATTAATTGTTTTATCCATTTTGAACTATTTTTTTTATGTGGTTTGAGATAATGGTCTAGTTTCACTTTCTTTTTTTTTTTTTCCTGCATGTGACTGTCCAGTTTTCCCAACACCATTGATTGAAGTGTATTTCCTTTTTCTGATATAAGCTCTTGGCTCTTTATTATAGATTAATTGTCATATAAGTGAGAGTTTATTTCTAAGCTCTCAGTTCTATTTCATTGGTCTGTGTGTCTATTTTTATTATTTTTTTAAGATTTTATTTATTTATGCATACAAGAGCTGGGGTACAGCCAGAGTCCAGGGAGTGAGAGGATTCACCAGAGACAGAGTAGGGAGCAGAACAGTCAGACTGCCTGAAATACACTGCTGAGGGGAGCAGCAGGGGAGGTAGGAGAGGTCCGCTAAGCATTGTGGGTCCCCTCCCCGGCAGTGCATTGCTTAACCCATTGCGCCACCAGGGAGGCCCTGTGTGTCTATTTTTATTCCAGTACTATATTGCTTTGATTATTATGACTTAGTAGTACAGTTTGAGGTTGGGAGCATGATATATAAGTTATCACCTCAAAAAAAGTGAATGGGGTTTTTAAAAATATGCAACTTTTAAAAATGTTCAACTCATATTCTTCTATTTTTCTTACTTACCTTTTAAAATTCAAAAATGTATACAGTAGTAGCTTATTATATGACTTCATTCTCTGAATGGATCTCATATTTTTCTCATGCTATTCTATATGCTGAAATTCCTTTTCATCCATCATTCTCTAGAAAATTGTGTAGAAGATTCAAATATTTTCTACTAGTACTGACCTTATTATACTCACCCCCTCATACCTTTCTTTCTACCAACTCAGAGATAAGATCTCTTATACTCAGAATGAGTCAAATCCCCCATAACATCGTCTGCTTCCTTCAGTTTTTTCTGTTTTAGAGGACATTGTTTCAATTTCTATACCTAATAATTTTCAGCTTGACAATTTTTTCTTTCTGTCTTTTCTATGCAGTATACATGCCTTATATGTGCATATATTTATATATTTGTATACATGAAATTTATCTCTATACTTATTTCTTACCCATTGGTATTTCTTTCAGAACATTATTTTATCTAATTATTTTTTCATGAAACCTAATATAATTATTGTCACATAGAGACTGAACAAATAATGTGTGGCATTTAAATAAATCAAGAAAAATAAGGTTGATATAGGATATTAAAATATAATTTACAAAAAGGCACTGTCTGGATATTAAATTTTTTTTTCAGCTATGTTTTTTTTTATTGCATTTAATTGCATTTGACATGGTTTGTTTTCCCCAGTGGGTTCCCACCACCATTTCACCCGTGTGCCGTCACCTCAGTCCCTTGTGCTCTTTACATCTCTTCACCGTCTTTGCCCTCCCCTCCCTCCACCCACCCCCATGGACCCTTGGGTTTATCTTTAATCTTTTGATCTTGTTATGGGATGACCTAGCTTTTAGGAGGAATGTGAAAAAACAAACAAACAACAATCAAAACAAAAAAGAAAAAGGAAGAAAACGAAACAACAACAACAACAAAAAAAAAAAACAAGAGAAAACTAAAGGAAATGGGCAATCATAACCAAAAACAACCAAACAATCAAATAACAGCTCAACAAGATGGATATTAAATATTTTAAGCCTACTTCAATATTAAAAGTAGAACATAGAAAGGCAATTCTTCTTTACTTCTTATAAAACTGAACATCCAACTAAGCGCTTAAATAACGACAACAACAACAAAAATTAATAAAGAGGCAATGCTTAAAACTTGGGAGAGGGTTTAGAATGGGAAAAGCATGTTTGATTTGCTTTGTCATTGTTTTCCAAAAGTGGTCATCTTCATTTTAAGATCTATTTTTTCAAAATCTGTATGCTTCCTCTCAATGTTATCTTTTTTTGTACTTATATTTGGCTTCCCATTGAAACCATTCATTTATTCCGTTTCCATAAAACCCCTAATAACTATTTAAATTTTTTTTCTTTTTTTGGCTTTTCTCAAAATCATAAATACAGGTCTGAAAACTAAATTTGATTTCTGTGCAAATAATTCCCTTTCCAGAAGCCATCCCCACTAATTGCTAAGGCACTGCAAGTACATCCATCAGTTTTATTTATAATAGACTCATATCTTATTCCCCCTATGCAATGGAAAGCCTGCTACAGGTCAGATGATATTAAACCATTACAACTATCTTTGTACAAATTAAATTAATGCAAATTAAGGAAAGTGAGAATGAAGGACTTTTGCTTTTAATCAAGAGAATCACACAACTTTCAATCGGCTCTAATATGCTTGCTTATTTTTAAATATGAAATAGTTAAATATCCTACACTAGTATAAAAGAAATTTATAAGCAAATTAAACCAACAATACACTAACATTTAGTTTATATATAAATTTCTTTTTTAAAGATTTATTTATTTATGCATACAAGAGCTGGGATACAGGCCAGAGTTGCAGGAGGTGAGAGGATTCACCAGAGACAGAGTGGGAACAGAACAGGGAAATTAACTTGAAACACACTGCTGAGGGGAGCAGTGGGCGAGGCAGGAGAGGTCTGCTGGGTCATGTGGGTCCCCTCCCTGGCCGGCAGCAGGGATTGAACTCATGCTGCAGTGGCTGTGTTTGCTTCATAGTGCGTTGCTTAACACACTGCAGCTCAGAGGCCCTATGTTTATTTTTTCTGAAGTGTCCTTTTCATTTTTATTGTTTTTAAATATACCTTTAGAAGGCATCTTATTAGCTATTCTCCAAGAAAATTAAAATTTTTCAATTGTGTGGTCTTTATAATTTCTAGTTACTTCAGTCTGTTACCTGACCAACAACTTTTAGGGAAATGTTTTAAAATCTCCATGTATCAGAACTAATTAAAAACTCCTTAGGGATAGTGGCAAAGTCAACTTTTAAATTTTTATATATTTGTATTCTTGGTGTACTTACGGTAATCAGTACAGATCTATTGAAACGTAATATTTTTATTTCATTCTTTTGCAAACTTCATGAATTTTTCTTTGTAAAATAGGATCAGTTATATACTTAGTAGGCTGTTGCCCTGGTCATTAAGAAAAATATTTCAAATATTAACTGTGGATATTTGCAAAAATGGTAATAGTTAATATTTATTGAGGCCTAGTACAAAATGATTTAATTTATTTTAATGTAAGGCAAATTTTAATAGTTATACAAATCATAATACTTAGCCATGGTAAACTAACCAGTGCTGTAAGTGCATTTTTTACACTTTGGAACATATATTCTATCTGGTACACTGTAGTCACAGAGCAGGACTTCTGGCTGGGCCAAGGGCATTCCAGGTGGGTTTAGGGCTGGGACGCTTCCAGGGGTGAGCCCGTAATGTAGCCTTTGGAAATTACTCAATTTCCTTTCTGTATATAGAGATCCTAGAAGAGTTCAAAGGCCACACCTATAGTAAGTGCTGAAGATAAGGTGCCTCTGCCACCTTGCTCTGCAGGACCATTGAGGCAGCACTCCAAAGTTGTACAAACAAACATCTCAACTGACCATATGGTGGGCATAGATAGAGGTCAAGAATATTAATACTGAACTTCATGGCTGCACTCTGCCAACAGAGAATGACAGACTCCTCAATGTTAGCTAGTTGAATTATCATTTAGGATGTTTTAGATCAATTTGTGTAATAGGTGCTCAAGATTCTAGAGATGGGTAAACTTAATAGAGATCTATTATAAATTGAATTTAATCACCAAAACTATCTTGCAAGATAGCTATTGACATCCCACATGATCTGTTTCAGGAAGTGAAAGCTTAGAGATATAAATAGCCTCATATTGTCTGTCAACAATAAGTACATTTGTCTCCTGATTATCATCTACTTCACAGCCTGGTAAATATTTCACTAAAATCAGAGCTGGAAAATTATTAAATGTTATGACATCTTAAAATCTATGCAACTATATATTAAAATTAAGTGCATAATTATGATAATACTAATCATGTATAATTATGATAATACTAATTATGCATAATTATGATAATACTAATCATACTTGTACTTGGGTAATTTCAAAAACTTAAAGAATATTTTGTGTTAGTTTATCAGTTATTTAAATAAAATTCTCATTTAATGTGTTTAAAAGACTATATACTGTGCCAGATATAAAATCATTCTACCAAACCAAAGAAACTCCAAACTTCATATTTTCAACCCTAAATTGGAAACTTAAATATTAAGTCATCTACAATGTATCTATTTGCCAATACTTACTCTTTGTTGTTTTTTTTTTTCTTAAAAGTTTTAAGGAATTTCATACACATGACAAAAATCTTTCATAAGACTTAATTACTTTAGAGCTTTCTAATTTCTCACATAAACTTTTCCTTATACAGTTTTAACATCTTCTCTCTGAGAATGCCAAATTAAATCAATCAACTTGCATTGTACCATTCTTGTAATTTTAGACTACTCAGCTTTAAGTTTCTTCAGAATCAATTACCTAGGTCACAAATGGATTCAATAATAAACAAACTTCACTGTCTAGTCACATCACTGAGGTGCTGCAAAAATAAGATTATGAACTAGAGTTACTTTACAAGACTTCAAGAATTAAAATGCTGTTGCACCATTTTTGTTTTGAGAGATTAAGGTTATTAAATCAAAATTAAAATGCATTGTTATAGTAGTCCATTTTATACTGTTGTAAAGTTATCGTAGTTTTAGATAGACATAACCTTTTTCCCTAGAAATCGTAAAGAGAAATTTTTAAAGAAAAAACAATGCATACCAAGTAAAAACTTTCTATACAGATACCTCCCTACAATATTATTAAAGGAATCAAAGTTGTTTATTAATCATTTGCAACAAGCCAGGCTAAATTCTAGGAACTTAGGTTTCAACAACAATGTGCTAGATAAAATCCTTTGTTCTTATATTTCTGTTAGGAGAAATAGATATTTGCCATATTAATCAAATAGTGTGTAAGAATCACTAGACAGAGATGTAGAATCACTAGCTCTAGATATAGATTGATAATTGATTAATGGTGGGTAAGTAGGTCTATGAGTCCAGCTTTAGTTGATACTATCAAAGAATATTACAGTAGTAGTTAGTCTATCCTCCCATCAGGACTATATGAGATTTCCTGTTTCTCCAAATTCTTCCCAACAGTTGATAATATAGTTATATTTTTAGCCATTTTGGTGAGTGTGTGGTAGAATTTTATTTTTATGTTTACCTCCATTTATCTGACTGCTACTTGAGAACTTCATTGGCTAGTTGGAGTTCCTCTCTGACATGCTTACCCAGTACTTTTATAGTTTTTGTCTTTTTCTTACTGAATTTAGAAGTTTGTCATATATTCTGAATATAATTTTTTCTGTATGAGTTGCAAGTATCTTGCAAACTCTGTGAATAACCATTCATGCCAGTAGTATCTTTTCATGAACACAAGTCCTAAATTCAATGAAGTGAAATTTTTCAGATTTTTCCTTTTATGGTTTGACAATATGTTCTATTTTAAAAAATCTTTACCTATTCTAGAAAGTCAAAAATATTCTCCTGTTTTACTCTAAAATACATTTCCATAATAATATGAATTGTTTTATTGTTCACATTTATTTTTATAATTCATTTGGAGTTGGTAAGTTTATAGTTAGAGGTGCAAATCAAAATTAATTCTACATTGCATATTCAATTGATACTTAATTGATCTAGTTTCATTGATGGAAAAACAAAACACTTTGTCTCCCATTGTCATAGAAATTTTTTTAAAGAAATATTTTTTAAGATGGGAGACATTTCAGTTTGAGATTACTGATAGTGAAACAGGAGCCGAGGAGACTTTGGAGCCAGATAGTCCCAAAAAAGCCCCCAAAGGCTGAAAGGCCACAAACCAGAATCAAGGGCTATAGCAACAGGGGCTATAGCCTATCAGAGGACAATGCCCAGTACAGGTCACTGTCTGTGGGTTCTCACCCGCGCGCACAATTGCAAGGGACTTCAGGCTACAGGAACAACAGTCATGGGGTTTATTTACAAACTGGGGGAAACGAGGGCGCTTACGCATCCACAAGAGGCTGGCTGCTTCATCCAGCCAGCATCAGTGTTGGTAGTTACCAGTCACCAGGAATGCTGGGCAGCACCGGCCAGTAGCCGTGGATGATTACAACTTGGCCTGCAGAGGTGGTGTTAGGGACATTAAGTGTTAACAGCTTTTGTGTGTTGTTGGTTTATACCAACAATGAACAGCTTTTTGGATCTAGGCCCAGGGCCTTTAGTGCTTCTGTTAGTTAGAGTCACAATCAGGCCCAAGGCCCAGTCTCTGCAGAGTCTTTTTAGCCTTTTATTTTTCCTCAGAGGGTGACTGCTGGATGCTTCTCTCCTTTCTTTGGAGGCTGGAATGATCTTCTCTTCTGTAGGGCGCTCCTCTTCCATTGTAGGTGTTCTTCCTCAGGGCTGCTGCTTTTCCAGACCCCTTCTTTTTCTGGGATGCTGCTTTCCGTGCCCTTTTCTACGCCTCTGGTGTCTGGTGTTTTTTTGGTCTGTGTCTGATGAATCCTGATGAATGAACTTAGGCTTTCTTTGACCCTGGCTTATATTTATTTTCAGGGTGTCCCCCCGACAGTCTGATTGGATCATTTTTTAATCCTGCACCTGATTGGTCTGTTCCATAACTCAGGAAGTGCACCCTACATAAAAGGTTTCTGAGGAGCAACTGCCACAAATAGCTTGCAGTGGAGCAGCACACCACTGCCCCTGCCTGCTGCAGTCCTGTAACAATTGGAGAACGTAGCAGAGAAAAATCTGGTAATGTGAGAAAGAAACCAGAGTGGATCTAGCTAGGCTAGAGTGGATGTGAATTACAGCACAAATGGAGATGGTAAGCTTATCTAAAGGCATAGAAAGTCATTAGTTGTAGCAATATTAATAATGATAATTAGCTACACTTCAATTATTTGCCATGCACCAGGTATTTACTGTTCAAAGTACTTCTCACCCACAGTGAAATACACAGACATACAGAGAGGCACATATATGTATGTGAACCCAGATATTTGCAGGTGTATATTTTTAATTATAAATGTTATTAACTCATACATATATATTTATATAAATTAACTTCATTTCTTTTTTTTTTTAAGATTTATTTATTTATGCATACGAGCACTGGGGTACTGTGGTGAGAGGATTCACCACAGAGAGCGGGGAGCAGAAAAGGCAGATCAACAGAAGCACTCTGCTGAGGGGAGCAGCGGGCAAGGCAGGAGAGGTCTGCCACGCCATGTGGGTCCCCTCTCTGGCCGGCAGCAGGGATCAAACTCGTGCTGTTGTGGTTAATTAAGATTTGCTTCACAGTGCATTGCTTAACCCACTGCGCCACCAGGGAGGCCCTAACTTCATTTCTAATGACTACATATGATATATATGTATAGATGTATATGTGTGTACATAATATTACTAGATAATATATATGAGAATAAAGCTAATTTCTATATTCTACACTATATTCATTTAAAAATACTGTGAGATAAATATTGATTTTATATAAAAAGTATAAGAGGCAGAGAGTACTTAAGTGACTTCGCCAAGCAAGTGAAGCTGGGATTTAAATTCAGGCAGATATACTTCAAACTCTGTAGGATTAAGTTACTGCTACACTCTATCCAGAGACTTTTTTAGTCAGGTTAGTTAATTAGCCAATTAATAATTATTTACTAGAAAACTATTAGATGCATTTAACCAAACATCTCATTTAATATTTCCCTGTTTCTAGATATGTCTTACTAATAAAGATTAAAACAAATTAAAAGATATTATCTCATTTCTTGTTTGGTTTTCATAACTTTAACTGCTAAAATTAATAAGAGAAATAGATCTGATCTATCACCTTGAAGTTCCTTTTTTATATATTTGAAGGCAAAAAGGAACATTCCTCCTTTATCTAAAGGCTGTCTCTCAGAACACTGTAGGCCAATAAAGAATTCAACTCTCAAAATTCCATTTTTGGTTATATCCTGCTACACTCTTAAAATGTGAATTGAATGCTGTGTGGTATGAGTCCAAACACTACAATGGTTTCCTCTTTAAACACAATGCACAGTTGCTCTGGTGCTACTTGTTTTATCTAATATCATGTTTGGATGGAAGATATACATGGCTTTTTAAATACACATTTAGTCAAATTGTAGGCTCTAACGTCAGCATATTTGTGTGGTTTTGCAACAGTAAAGTCCACATAAGCTACTTAGTCCTCCCTCTAACCTCTGGAAAGCAAACTACAGCATGATGTACATCAGACCTAAGTTATATTTCTCTGTGGCCCATTAAAATGCTGGCATATATCAGAGCACAGTGAAATTCAGACCAATGCAATCATAATGAAACTTGAACTTGTGTTTAATGTCACCTAGGTTTGAATCACTTCCCCTAGATTCCCCTACAATTTTTCTGAGGCTTTTCATTTGTATGTCTTTTAAAAATATATACATTGGTCATTGTATTTCATGATTTAAAAATACTGCTGTAAATAGAGAGTTGCTAAATATACCACACATACACCACCAATTTTCAAAACAGGGAGACAACATTCTAAGCAGGAGAAAAGTCCAAAGATAAGAATGAGCATGTCACAACATGTTTGGGAAATATGAGACAATCAGCTTAGCCGGTGAAGTGGGTGGTTGTTAAAAAATAGTAGGAGAAAACACAGCAGAACTTTTGTGGAATCAGGTTATAAAGTTCTGGAAATTAAGTCATGCTGTTTAATTAATTCATAATAATTCACTGAGTACTTTTTTTAGCAAGCTTCTTTTGAACAAGAATGTTACCTTCTCTTGAGCTTAGAGTTTCATAAAGAAAAAGTAAATGAATGTGACATCAATTCGTCTTGTTTATCCTTAAGTCTCCTATAAATTAAATCATGCAGTGGGCCCTACGGGTCTTCTGACTACCTTTACTCACTGTAATAGACAGAATAATGGCTCTCCAAGGGCATCATCAAGCAGTTCAGCTAATTTAGAAATCTGTATGGGACAAATTTCTTGCCACATTTTCCACTTGAATTTCTTGCCACATTTTCCACTTGAATTTAAGGAACATGAAACTGTTTGAAAGAACAATTCAACACACTTTTTTAAATGAAGAACCCAATGGAAAGATCTTAAAGAAAAATTTTATTAATATGTCTTTTTCTGTTCTATTTCCAAGGGCTTATATTGTTCCTTCCATTGGTTCCTTATTCTCCATTGCCACAAAACTGGTACATCCCATTGCTGTGGTTATGACATTTTTCTTCAATAGTCTCCTGTACATACCCAGACCTGCTATATAGAAAGGTCAAATGCAGTAGAGACAAAGAAATTTTTATAAAACATGAGATCCATATGTCACCCTTGCATTTGCTTGGACTGGCTGTTCTTAGAAAGTAGTTTAGAATTCTTTGAGACTTTCTCCTGTGGGAGCCTCATCTGTACTCCCTTCCATATCCAGTGTTCAGTGTTCCTTCAAACATAAGCATTACTCTCCCTGATGAATTCATTTTTTTTTGAAATGTACAGTTTCAGTGATAATGCCTAGTACTTTATAGATTATGTCCTTAGTATCAATCTGACAGGCCTGTTAATCAAAAGTTAAGCAAATCTTATGTGTTTGTCTATGAGTGAGGAGAGGTGAGGGGCTGGGGGAAGGCAAGGAAGGAAGGATGTGAAAGGATGGAGAGGTTTTTAGCATTCCAAGGAGAGGGGACTGTTTTGTTTTAAGTAAAGTACTTCAAGTTGGACTTAATCTCTCTAGGTTTGCTTTCACTCCTGAGATATGACCAATTTATGACCAATTTCTATTTGGTCATAAATGGGCAGCCCATGTGGGGTAATTAATCCTGGAAAATATGATTACTTATCACAACTCCCTATTCCATTTTGTACCACATTGAAATCCTATCTAGCCCTAAAAATTATTCAGCTGTTTGTATCTGGCTAAGATACATGACAGAATTACATTTCCTTCACCAAAATAAATTCTTCAGGAAGAAGGCCTTCATAATTCTTATTCATCTCCTCAACTCTCATACCCAAGAGAGGTACAGGAATTAATATTCAAACACACTTGTTAAAAGACTGACTGAATGAGTCAGTTAATCATTTCCCTTGCCAAAATACATGCCAATCCCCCCCTTATTTTTTTGTTTTTCATTTATATGGTGAATTATCTTTTACAAAAGATTTCAAGTCAGACTGTTTTTAACACTCCATTAAACAAAGGAAAGAAAGCCTTGCTCTTTCCACAACGGTTTGTAGATTTGCTCTTCCTGTGAAACAGCAAAAGGGAAAGCAATCAAACCAGCAAGATATATGTAGGTAAGTTTGTCCTAGGTATTTCACTTTCTCTGCCATAGAGGCAGAAGCATAAACTCCAACCACAGAGTACTTGTTAAAACCCAGCTTTGCAAAATAAATACTTCTGCAACAATGAGCAGCATTTTATTAAGGTCTGCATGTTTCTGCCAGTCTTCACAATGTTACACAACAAACAATAGCATAGATATCCATGAAGAATAAGGAGACCCTAGAGTTTGGCTTATATTTAACAGATTAACTGAGACACTGAGGGGGCAGGGCAAGATGGTGGTAGAATGAAGCCACAGAGCTCAGCAACGCTGCATACTCACAGTTGGACTGCAGCAGACAAAGTCAGTAACTGTTGAAGGAAAAACAGAAGATGATAGGAGTAACCTTGGGAGGAGGGGAACTCCAGAAAACAGTGGAATGTGCCAAGCAGACAGTCTACCTGGGCAGGCAAGGTGAAACTCAGCATCCAGCAGGCTCTGCAAGCAGAATGGGAATAGCAAGGTCCTTGCCTCACTGAGCTCTAGGTCAGGTCCTAGAAGCAGCCCCACTGGCAGTAGCCCTCAGCAGACTTCAGAAAGTCCTGTGTTGTAACCTGAAAGCAGATCTGTGAACTCCAGACCTAACAGGTTCCATGTCTGAGATTTGGCTTTCATAAATCTCAGTGAGCTTAAGTGCAGGTGCTGGAAGCGCACACTTGTCGAAGGCCCCCACATTGCTCAGCAAACTCCAAACATGTCTTGGGAGCAGCCTTCACCATGGTAGGACCAGACAGACCTCTCTAAAAGTCCCCAGCCAGGATTGGGAAGTAGACCTGACACAGTTGACCTCCACAGCCCAGAAAGCTCTGGGGAGGGTCAGCATCAAAACAACCCAGACCCACTAGGACCTGTCAAGCAGTGGAGCAGGCCCTTTCAAGGGGAGCAGATCTAGCAGGCCCCAGCAGAAGAACTGCAGGTCCCCAAAGACTGTGACTCTTGGAATAGCAGGTCAGAGAGACACTGTTTTAGACAGATAGTCTCTCCCATGATGGTGGGATTGGTTATCCTTTGGGCAGTAAAGACCAGTACAGACTTCAACAAGGTTGACACTGTGGAGATTCCTGTCACATTGAATAAGACATGAGTAGAAAGAGGAATGTGTGGGTTATAGAGCAAGAGAGTAGTTTGATGTACACCTAATTGTTCATATTTGCTTTATTTTCCTTGTTATTAGAATCGAAGCCCCAATGACATCTCTAAGGCAATTATCAAAAAGCACATCATCTATGTTTCCTTCTATGTATTTTATGGTGTCTGGTCTTACATTTGAATGCTTAATCCATTTTTTACTACCTTCCTGTGACTATGCAGGTATTTCTTTTCACAGATCTTTTCCCTTTGCAAAATGGGAGTGGCAGCTCTCCTGCCCATCTATGACTATGCAGGTGCCTCTCTCTTTCTCCTTTTCCTAATTAATATGTCCTTTTAAAATATGGAAAAAATCTATAATCTATTTTGAATTAATTCAATTTTATAATGTTCAAATTTAATTTTCCCATGTATTTATCCAGTTTTTCCAACAGCATTTACTAAAGAAGATTCCCAGCTCTACTGTAGCCTATAAGATACATTGTCACAAATTGTTGTCCATGTATGTGTTCAGTTTATATTGACCTTTATGTCTATTTTTTAAATTTTGATACCATATAGTATTGATTATTATCACTTTGTAGTATAGTTTGAAGTCAGGGAGTGTGATACCTGATGAGACTGACAAGATAGCAGCAGAGTGAATACTTTGGGTTGACAAACCACTTCCATATACTCACAATAAAACTGCTGTAAAACAAAGCCCAAGAAACATCCTGAGAGGGAAACTGAGCACACAATAAGAGCATGTGAGTAGGGAAATTATAGTTCTATTTACATGCAGAATGCCATTGAGATTTTGATAGTGATTACATTGAATATATATTATTCCTATGTCCATGTTTTTGACTACTGTGCTTACAGGGAGTAAATACAATAGATACCTAAATTCTAGAAATCAGATTATAGTTGTGCAGTTTCTGAATAAAGTAGTAATGACACTTTAACTTGAGCTCCTAGCAAATCAATTAAATAAATGTATGTTCCAATCACTGTTAAGCATTATGGGACTATCACAGGGTGCATAAGGAACCATCCCTGTGTCAATGAATGTGCAGTCAAACTTAAGAGGCACACATGTATAACCAAAGGTAACAAGAGTCAGATATCTGAGTAATGACATTTTGTGATGGAAGAGAGTGGTCAGTGTTAAAAACAAATGGCAATTGTTTCAGCGGCATTTATTTTCTCTTTGATACCTATTTAAGTTAAAAGCTACCTTATCTGTCATATGAATATATAAATATCCTTCTTCTACACTGATTTATTTTTCTAATTGACTTCATTATTTTAGGTGAGATTCAGGTAAGACAATGTGTAAACTGGAAATAGCAATCTTCAAGTATTATGGCCTTTGGTGCTTTTCTCTTTTTTGCCATTATACAGCAAAACCTACTCTAATCACTTGGTGTGGACACTTAACATCCCTAATGTAGGATTTGTATGATCAAAAGAGAAGAGGAGTGATTATTATTCCTATCTCATCTGCATCCCCAGATATTTTATACTGCAATCTCTATTATACTGGATTTTGTTTCTATCATCACATTTCTGTGCAATGATAATTCAACTATCTTGTGTTGTTGTTATCGTTATTATTTTATAAACCAGGAAAATACAATCATCACTAAATCCAAGGGATAATATTTTTCAAAAATGAGTTTAACAATATCCCCATCATACATGCACTTATTTTATTGACTTTTAAGCAACTTCTTGAGGAAGTGTAACTGCCTTTGAATTTGACAGAAGTAATGCTATATGAATTTTCAGACTAGGTCATAGAGACAATATGAGCTAGGTCATAGAGGCAATATGAACTAGGTCATAGAGCCAATGATGTCTCTTGGGACATTGTATCCAAAAATTACAATCAACCCATACAAAGTTCCACATGGATTGTCAGTGAATCTCCAGTCTAGACTGGCGTGAGTTTCTAATTACCGTCAATACCCATTTACCAGAAATACGAGGTCACCAATTTGAAAGTAGCCTAATATTTGGTTAATGTTATATAAAACAAAAGTAAGCTATCTACAAGATATTTTCCATACTCAAAATTTTGCACACAAAAGGAATTTTAGGAGCAGAATTCTTATTATAAGCTTTATTGACTAAATGATAAGGTTTTAAAAGAACTAATATTTTTGAAAGCTTGCTATGCATGAACTATATAAAGTATTTTAATAACTATTAAAGTAATAAATAGGTTAATAACAATTTAATCTTCACATAATAACTCCCTGAATTACAACCTATTGTTACTTCCAGTTTATATTTGAGAAAACAACCAGTCATTTGAAAATATGAAGAGAGGGTTAGTAATTTGCCAAACTCAAAAAATGGTTGAAATTTGAACACAAGTTGTTTGTTCGTCACTCAAGTATGCTGTAAGGACATGAGAGCGATGACTTTTAAGACAGAGGAAATAACCAGAGTCAGTGGGGTAACTGTGGTGTGTGTGTGTGTGTGTTTGGTAAAGGAGTGTTCAAGTGAATAACAGTATGCAACAGAAATGGCAATAAACATTCCTGTCTCCCTTCACGGTACAAGAAATGTGGTGTCTTATAGCAACCAGCCATTGTTTCAGGATCAGCCTCAGGTTTTTGAGCTGAGCTCAGGCTCTTCACATGTGGCCCCTAGCCAATGAGTGAGCCAGACTGCTGCAAAGGCCTAGTCTTTCCTGTAAAATACAGGAATCCTCTAATCCTCTTTGGGTTGGCTGACACCTTGTCAGTTCTGCTAATGCCAAATTCTGTTTCTACCCTTTTCCTTTCACAAGTGTTATTTCTCAACAAGCATTTTACATTGCTAATTTTATCTAAATATCTGTCTCTCAGAGAAACTAACTATAGGAGAGAAGACAAGAAGCCAAATAATCTCTAATAATGAGTTTTAGTTTTTCTCCTGTATCTTGGGGACCTACAAATTATTTGGATTATGAATATCTGCTTTTAAATAGTTTGACAAATACCCTCAGTATATATTTTATGTATTAGAAAATATAGAAGCAAATAGATAAGTAGATTGTATATGTTATAAACATGCATAAACTATAAGACAGATCAACCACAGGATAGAAGGGGTCAAATAATCAATGTTCCACAAAGTGTCTGGTTGATATATTGGAGCCAGAATATGGCTGAAATTCAGAGTTGATATCAGTTGCTTGAAGATTAGACCTTGAGCAATAGCAGTACTTATATTAGACTTTATGAGGAGGAAGCCAAGCTTTTGGAGCCCTCGTTGTTGGAGTCCCCGAACAATCAGTCAGGCAGTTTGCAACTTCCTATAACTCCATGTTTATTTCTTGTATCAGGGAGTATTTTCTTTTCAGACAAAGAAGAAATGAGCAGGTACATTGTCAAAACGCTTCCTATTTGAAGGATGTTCCCTTACTTTTGTTTTATAGGGCCAGTTTTGAGTGGGGATATAACACATAAACAATCTGTAGTCAGATGTACCCAAATATTAACCTTCCTATTATGAACAAAGATTTTGTCTCCTTCATCAGTTAGACAAAAGGGACTTCACTGTGTCCCTGGGCTAGTGTTGGAAAAGAATACTGATGCCAAGTGGTGGATGACATGGTGATCTCACCAGCCAATTGCGAAAATTGTTTGTGCTGTCTAGCCCTGATTATGCTCAATCCAGGATTTACTGCTTCCAATTTAAAATGGAATGCAGCTGGGTCAATTTTAAAAATAGGTGGGTTTGACAGAATCCACAGTTCATGATAGAAAACTCTGGCCATACTGTCATTTCTACACAGATCCTCTAGTCTACCAGGATCTGATTTCTCATGTTCACATTTTTCTGCTGTACGTTGTCTGACCTTTCTCCTGAGCTCTAAAGGTCTATGTTTTGATCCTCACAGTAGGGTTTGCTGAAAACTGAGTAAGACATTTTCCTCTCATCCTTACCACTGGTGCCAGTGATTTTGCAAGATCATATGGTCCACGTGGCAGGGCCACTTCTATCACGAATTGTATCTAATAAAAGTCCTTTTCTTCTTTGGCAACAATCAGATCTGGCAGTGTTAGAGTGTCACCCAGAAAGTGAGTTGGAACAACTCACTGTAATATGAAGACTGTAAGACCTGAAAAGGACTACCAAGCATTGTGTTTCCTTTATACTGGTGAAAGTGGTGCAATGCAATAATTTTTCTTTTTCTATAGAGTTGATATACCAGCATGAGCAAAACCAAGGAATCCCTTTCACTCATATAAGTCTCCTTTACCACCTATAAGACAATGGAAGCCTCCATACAACCTAATTTAAAAAAGACAGATTATCTAAATGGGGATTTCAACAAATAAATACATTTGGCCAACTCTGAGATTTCACCAGATACCAATTAAAATGACTAAAATCAAAAAGTCAAACAATAAAAGTGTTAACAAGGATCTGGAGAAGAGGGAACTCTAATCCGCCATTTGGTGGGAATATAAACCTACACAAACTACTATAGAAAACAGTATGGAAGTTCCTCAAAATTTAAAAATATAACTACCATATGATCCAGTGATCCCATTATGAGATATTTACCTGAGAATATGAAAACACTAAAAATATGTGCACCAGTGTGTTCATTGTAGCACTATTCATAATGACCAAGATATGAAAATAACCCAAATTCCTGAGAATGACTGATTGGATAAAGATGTGGTGTAGATGCACAGTGGAATACTAGTAAGTTACAAAAAATAATTTTATGACAACATGGATGAATCTGAAGGGGATTATGCTAAGTGAATATAGCCAGAAGGGAAAAGATGGATACTGTATAATTTTATTATTTGTGGGATATAAAGAAATGAAATATATAAACAAACAAAACAAACTCTAGACTTTGACAGCAGAATGGTGATTATCAAGGGAAAAGTGGTGTGCCTAGAAGTGAGGTGGTGTGATTGGTTAGTGGTAGATGATGATTGAGCATTTGCTGGCAGGAGTGATGTGAATTATTCTTTTGCTGAGGTGCGAAACTGTATGCCCGAAACTTTCACTGCACTGTAAACTATTAATAATATTACCTTAATAAGAAACAGACAAAAACATGAGATACCATTTCATAGTCATTAGATTGGCTATTATAAAACAAAGAAAACCAGAAAATAACAAATGTTGACCAGAATGCAGAAAAAATTGAGTCCTCATCCATGCTGGTAAGAACATAAGTACGCTCAACTAAAAGGAAAACAGTATGGCAGTTCCTCCACAGCATGCAGCAAGTCTACTTCTGGGCATGAAACCAAAATAATTGAAAATAAGGATTTCACAGGTATTTGTAGACTCATTCACAGTTAGAATATTCACAGTGGTTAAAACCTGGAAGTGACCCAACTGGATAAACAAATTGTGGAACAAACACTCAAAGGGATATTATTCTCCCTTAAAAAGAAGGAAATCTTGATGTCTGCTATTATATGGATAAACCTTGAAAACAATGTGCTAACCAAAACTTCAAATCATAAGAAAATAAATACTACATGACTGCATTCACATGAGATATGCAGATTCATAGAGAGAGTAAGTAGAATGGTGGTTGCTGGGGATAGGGAAGGAAGGAATAGGAAGTTAGTATTTAATGGGTACAGAGTTTCAACTGGGAGAGATAAAAAATTCTGGTAATGGTTGGCTTTGATGGTTGCACAACAATGTAAATATATACAGGCCATTTAAATATAGACACAAAAAAGGTATATTTTATGTTATATATATTTTAACATAATTTAAACTATTTTTAAGTTTTAAATTAAGACCAGATAACTAGTGCCCCCCTCCACCAAAAAAATAAGAAAATAAAAAGTAAAAATTACACTGCATTTATGCATGTATGCATTTTTGGGCAAAAAGTAATTTAAGTTACTAATCCTAACCATATTTCTCTGATTTCCCCAGTCTCTTTAGAATCTCTCTTGGCAAGATTTCTATTGTATTTTGTATCTAACAAGGGCTCAAAATGTGATTCATGTACAGTGATTCAACAGTTTAATAAGAAACATAGTTTTGTGTCCTGGGTCCCTGCTTTATGCTATAAAACAAATAAAATCTGCAGCCTATATATGTTAATCTTTCCAGAAGTCATTTAAATATTCTTATCCTGTGTATAGCAGAGTTGTTGTAAATTTTTGACTAAGAGTTCTTGTCTGTTGCCCTTTGTCCTTATACAGTAGGTTGAAAACACTTTAGTCTGATGATAGAGATCACATTTGAAATAGCTGCATAATACTAAGTTAAAATTTATTCAATAAATCAATTGCCATTAATACTTTTATAATAAAAGTTCCTAAGATAATCAGGTAAAATTTAAAAGTGATTTTGTATTAGTCAAAGCTCTCCTGTCTAATAAGTGGAATGGCGGTATCACACTCCCAGACTTCAAACTTTACTGCAAAGCAATAATAATTAAAACAGCTTGGTACTGGTACAAAGACAGACACATGGACCAATGGAACCATATAGAAAGCCCAGAAGTAAAACCACACATTTATGGACACCTGATCTTTGACAAAGAAGCAAAGACTATGCAGTGGAACAAGGAACATGGTGCTGGCAAAACTGGTCTGCCACATGCAAAAAAAAAAAAGAAACTAGACGATTATCTCACACCATGTACCAAAATCAACTCAAAATGGATAAAAGAACTGAATGTAAGACCTAAAACCATAAGCTATATGGAAGAAAACATAGGTGAAATGTTACAAGACATACATCTCAGTAATGCCTTTAAAGATGTATCCCCCAAAGCAACAAAAATGAAAGAGAAGATAAACAGCTGGGATGACATCAAATTAAAAAGCTTCTGTAGAGAAAAAGAAACATTAACCAAAACAAAAAATACCCCACTGATTGGGAAAAAAAAATCTTTGCACTCCACACAACTGACAAGGGACTGATCACAAAGATTTACAAAGAACTTACAACTCAAGAAAAACAAAGTAGACAAGCCAGTCAAAAAATGGACAGAAAAACTTAAAAGACACTTCACCAAAGAGGACATGTAAATGGCCAACAGGCACAGGAGAAAATGCTCAGCATCGCTCATAATCAGGGAGATGCAAGTTAAAACCACAATGAGGTACCACCTTACACAAGAAAGAATGACACGTATCAAAAAAACCACCAACAACAAATGTTGGCGAAGATGTGGAGAAAAAGGAACTCTACTACACTGCTGGTGGGAATCAAGTTAATCCAACCACTTATGAAAAGCCGGATGGAGGTCCCTCAGTCTACTAAAAATAGAGCTACCATATGACCCAGCAATTTCACTCCTAGGGATCTACCTAAAGGACATGAAAACACTGATCCAAAAGAATACCTGTACCCCCATGTTTATTGCAGCACTATTTATAATTGGTAAGACATGGAAACAACCCAAACGCCCAAAAATAGATGACTAGATCAAGAAGATGTGGTACGTATATACAATGGACTACTATTCAGCAATCAAAAAAGATAAACTAGAGTCATTTGTAGAAAAATGGATGGAGCTAGAAGGGATTATGCTCAATGAAATAAGTCAGAAGGCAAGAGAAAAATATCAGATGGTTTCACATTTAGGAGGAATATAAAGGAGTATCAACAAAAAGAGAGCACAAGGAAAAGAATAATAACAATAAAAAAACACAACAAGAACAAAAAAATAAAGACAAAACAGGCACCTTGTTGTGACGGGAGGTGGGAGGGGGAAGGACTGGGATGAAGGCAGAAAGAACAAAAGGGACTGAGGTGACAGTGCACGGGTGAAATGGTGGTGGGAATTCCATAGGGACTACAATTGATGTCAAATATGTATAAATGAATTAATTTAATATTAAAAAATTAAATAAATATGAAATTGATTTTGTGATCAAGGCTCATAATCATATGAGCTAATAAATGGAACATTCCAACATTTATATCTGTGTTTTAAAACTGATACACTGTTAAATGCTCTAGTCTATAAATCTAAACAGCAATAGTTCTGGAAAAAGTACAATATACATGTTCGAGTACACAGTAAAATTATACATATATGATACACCAAGACATCATAATATGTTCTCCATAGAATAATAACTACAAAAATCTGGCGTATTAAATCAAACTCTGAAAATGTTTTTCTTTCTCAGTCACCCCCAGCCAGCTTCCCAAACATAGACTTTCATCACAACCACCGCTCCTAAAACACAGATTTGATCCTGTTGTTGCCTTGCACAGAAACAAGAGTTGCTCACTGCCTGCCTAATGACCTAAAACCTCATTCAAAAACTTCAGAGAATTTACTAGTCTACAATTTCTTTCTCAGACTACCCCACACTATTTCTGCTGATTCATCCTTCTCTCTGCATAGAACAGCAACCTGCCATTCTTGAGCAAGTCCTAAAACACCCAATCCTTATTCATGATGCCTGACAGTAATGGGACTCTGTGTATCTAAATTCCACTCTTCTACATCTTCGTGCATTATAATACTCTTGCCTAGAATTGTGCTAGATTAAAAGAAGGATATTACATATTTGTATGACCTTCTCACCATTTGTTTATAAATTAATACTAAATGGCTCATGGTATTCATTAAAAGCTACAAATAAAGATCTAGATAGACATTTTAGGTTCATGAGAATCTAGAGATCTATGTTCTACGTGGGTCTATGTAAGTTTGTCTTTCTGGAAGTAAAAATTTAAACGGAAAAAAAAAATTCACTGTCAGTTTGTTCCGCTCCAAATTTTGACCCTCAAAGAGTAAAATGGAACTAAATATGTAAATATTGTTATTCATATATTCCACAGAAATTTATTGAATGCCTTCCATAAATTGTAGAAGGCAATGTGGGGAGGCCTCCCTGGTGTTGCAAGTGCGTAAGGCGCAGCACTATGAAGCCTTCTGCAGTCACTGTAGCAAGAGTTCTATCCTCAGCCAGGGAGGTGACCCACATGGCGTAGCAGACCTCTCCTGTCTCACCCACTGCTCCCCTCAGCAGTGTACTTCAGTCAGTCTGCTTTTCTGTTCCTCACTCTGTCTCTGGTGAATCCTCCCACCTGCACCTCCACTTCTGGCCTGCACTCCAGTTCTTGTATGCATAAATAAACCTTTATTTAAAAAAAAAAAAAAGAAGAAGAAGACAGGGCCTCCCTGGTGGCGCAGTGGGTTAAGCAATGCACTGTGAAGCAAACTGCACTGCAGCACGAGTTCAATCCCTGCCGCTGGCCAGCAGACCTCTCCTGCTGTGCCCGCTGCTCCTCTCAGCAATGTACTTCCATTGATCTGCCTGTTCTGCTCCCCGCTCTCTGTGGTGAATCCTCTCACCACCCCCCACACCTCTGGCCTGTACCCCAGTGTTTGTATGCATAAATAAATCTTTAAAAAAATAAAATAAAAAAAGAAGACAATGGGAAGTGATGGGGGGGGGGAATATAGAGGTTAGTAAGAATTCCATTCTTTAGGAGGAGTGAAGCATAACTATAATACAGGGAACAAAGTGACACATTGTAAAAAGAGTTAAAAGGAAGTTGGAATTAAAAGGAAGAGGAGACTGTGCCTGAGAAGATCCTTGGGAGGATCCCAGAAAGCTTCATGTTAAAACAAGATGTTTCCATTTATCTTCAACAAATGTCAACCACAATGGAAAAACATTGAGAGCTAAGTATAAAAACCCTTCTACATGAATCTGTTTCCATGGTGTCAATTCTATATGTATATAGATTTTTTTCCTTTAGTCTCATAAAAAAAGACTTTAATAAATCTATGAACAAAAAAAGCACTGAAAACCACAATTGCCACAAAATACCAAAGTTCTTAAATATTGGTGATTTGGACTATTGCTGTGTATATTCCCAGTCTGGATTAGTTCTCTATTAGAACTTTGGGAAATTATTTTCAGACTATTCTCCTTAGAAATTGTTGATGCTATATGATTTCATCAGCACAAAATAGCTTCATGAATAAGAAGGCAAACACTTATTTCAAGACCTAAGTTTTCCTCTTTACAAATTTGAATGACTAGATTTATGAAGAGCTAGTGACTTTATGACTCAATTACAAATCATTTCAAGACTTTTGCCTTTAGTGCACTTCTGAATAACCACACTCAAGAAGGTGTGCTTTCCTTTTTTAAATTAATATAATTAATATATTCTTTAATGAGTACAAGGATTCCTGTGATGAAGAGAGAAGCAACTGTGGAAAGCTGCTATTAAAGAAGCATCAGTAGATCAATACAGCCATTATTTGAAAAGTCAAGCAAAAAAATTCATTTTAAAAAAATTAACAAGTGCTTATTTATATATGTTTTATATATGGTGCCAGTTTATATATGGTACCACAATTTTAGATATGGTGAACATAGTGAAATAAGGCAGTGCTTGCTGAATAAGTACTATGTAGGAGGGACAATACTAGCTAATAGCTCAAGTCCTTTTTCTTATGGATTCGTCCAGTAGAGGGAGACAAGCAAAGATGTAGATACAGAATAAAAGTAAGTGCTATGGAGGAAAATAAAACAGAGGAATGCAAGGTAGTTTGTAAACAGTTAAACTTTTACAAAAGTTGATCAAGGAAGCTTTCTCTAATCAATGAAGCAGAGACCTGAAGAATACGTGAGTAAAACACAGACATATATCTGGGGAAGAGTTATCAAAACAGGAAGCAGTTGGTGGAAATGGCCTGAAATGGGAACGTGCTTGGAATATTCAAGGAAAAGTGTGGAAAATATTATAACTGAAATATTGAGAGGGAGGTAAGCTGGAAAGTAATAAAGGATGATATCAGAGAGATAAATGGGAGAGAGGGGGTACAGACACAGCCTCTTTGATGTGATAGCAAGTTGGGAAGTCGTTAAAGGGTTATGATAAAACAGTGGACTCATCTGACTTTCATTGTTAAGGGATACTATGACTATGACATTGAGGATACTATGACTAGGTACATGTGATAGAAGTTGGGAAGTCGTTAAAGGGTTATGATAAAACAGTGGACTCATCTGACTTTCATTGTTAAGGGATACTATGACTATGACATTGAGGAGAGTCAAAGAGGATGGGAAAAAGATGTGGGTCAAAGAATGGCTATTGAAATTATCCAGGTGAGAGGTGATAGGGCATGAAGCTGGGTCTTTATGGAGAAAGTGGTGTAAATTGTCAAATCTTGGAAATGGTTTGAACCTATACAATTTGATAATGTATCAAATATTGGGTAAGACAGAAGTCAGATAGGACTCAGACCTTTTAGCCCAAGCAACTAGGAGAATGAAGTTGCCATTCATTCAGATGAGGAAGACTTTAGGAGCAGCAGTTAGGTAGTTCGGATGTCAGCTTTAGACTTAGTAAGTTAAGATGCTTATTGTAACTAAGCAGAAATTTTTGAGTACACAGCTGAATGTTTGGGTCTAGAGTTCAGGGAACATGTCTGTGCTAAAAGATTGGTAGTCATTATGAGCTTCTTGATATCAAACCTTGTTACTGGATTATATGAACCATTTGATAAGTCTATATACAGAGAAGAAGAAAGTCTAGGTGTGAGTCCTGAGGGAACAAAGAGTTTTGAGGCAAGGGAGAGGCAGAAGAAACAGCAATGGAGAAAAGTGCCTATGAGGAAGGAAGTAATAGGACAGTAAAAGTAATTAGTGTCCCAATAACTAAATGAAGAGTAATGAACTTGACAAATACTTTTACATAACTTAAAAATTTAAAAATGACCACTGTATTTGACATTGAAGAAGTAATTCACAGTTACGACAAGTAACAAGTGCTAATAGATTCATAGATTGGTAAAAATTGACACCTCACCAAAATAGATTTAATAGGGTACATAAAGAGAAGAATTTTTGTTTCCTTCTCTGAGAATTTTTGTTATAAAATTTGGCAAAGAAGTTCTGAAACTTTTAAGAAGGAAAGTGACATTACCAGAAGTTTGAAAAGTTAATAGGAAGATACGTAGAACATTAATAAAAGTAGCTACAGATTGGAGGCAGGAAAAAACTATTGCAGCCTGTTCATATATGCCAGAGAAAAAGATGAAGGCAAGAACTTATGAGAGATTCCATTCTCAGCATAAAAACAAACAAACACAAAACCACATATACACTCGATGTATTTTCCCAAGAAGTTGGCATTCAAACCAGGTAGATAGATATATAAATAAAAAATTTGTGATGATATATAATAAATGTCATGCCAAGATATGCACAAAATGTTACATAGGCACAGAGAAGGGATTGAATAATTTTGATTATCCTGTTATGAACAAAGATAAGGGGTTACAGAAAAACATAATTGAAGAAATAACTTGTTAGCAGAACAGTGAGTGATAATTCTCCAGGTAGAGCAAATAGAACTGGATATGCTAGGTAGAGAAAACAGTAAACTTAAGCATGTGAGGCGCATATAGAATTTGACATGTTAGGTACATGTATCTGTTTTGATTAACTTGAGCATTGGCACCAGAGGGGACATAGTAGGAAATAAGGCTAAAGGAGAGGGACAGTCAGTTATGAATGACTTGAAAGTTACCATGAAGGAATTGAACATTTCTCCCACAGATAATAAGGAATCACTAAAAGTTGTGTGTACTTTGAGAGATTTCATCTCTTTGTGTGTATATATATATGTTTGTGTGCAGTGAACATATGTACATGTCTGTATAAAAAAAGACATCCTATTTTTTTGCAAGCTTGAACTGATTTGGATCACATTGTTGATCTCTCCTGAAATGAGTGACAACATCAAATGGATTATGTTTATAATATTTGCCCATAATCTCCTTATTTTATAAATAAGAAAATAAGACTAGTCTTTCTTTTCAGTAATCCATTTGGAAACATTGGCCTTATCACTGCTATACTTTCATACATGTCATCAACAATGACTTGATGGGAGCAAGACTAGAACCTGGACAGTATCATCCTCAAATCCAGGTCTGTCTCAGTATAATGACAATGATGGGAACTTGACATATTTGATACCTCTGTGGTTCATTTGGTGTCTAAAATTGTGATGTCTCTATATTAAAAAAGAAAAAAAAGGCAATCTATAACTAAACACATCACTGTGAAAATTCCTGTATAAAAATGGATAGTTTGTTAACACAGGAATAGAATGTAAAATCTAGCTGCCCCAAATAGGGGTTGGCCACTCTACTAGTAGGTCAGCATCTGAGAAGTAAAAAATTCTATTGAACGCTAGAACATCTAAACTGAATAGCAAGGGTACATAGGACATTGCTGGCTGGTCTGGTTAACAAAACTTTGTTAACGTTTTGTTTTTGTTGAATTTATTTCATTTGAATTCAGAGTAATAAACCAAAACTTTAAAGCCAGCAACTCTCTTCTCCCTTTTCATGTTTATATAGTTTTTGTGACAAAATGTTGTGACAAAACCACAACTTTTCAGCGGGGTACAAGAGGTTTAAGTGGTTTCATCTCAAACTGGAACCAGATGTGAGGACTAGTGAAGTGACCAAATGCTGTATTACAAAACCAAAACAAAACCACTGCTCAATGTCTTCTTTTCTGCAAAGCACCAAAATGATGTGTTTCAAGGATCAACAAAGATCTGAATGAATCTCGCCTTCATTGCGAATTAGGGTTTCATCCAAGACCAGCAAAGAATTAACTTTTCAAAGGATTTGGGTAAAATATTTGCACCATGGATTTCAGAGGACTGTTATGTATTGTGGAAATTCATGGAGCCTGATGGTTAATCATGTCGAAGTATTTTTACTGTTCTACAAACACTATACTCATACCCATTTTAACATTCTGTTCCTATAATAAGCTCCAGTGAGACTACTCTTCTTTCCTCTCATTGTTTTCATTACTGTTTATTGCTAACGATCCAGCTCAGATTCATTTATGGCATAATATCTTCCATGAATATTACACTATTTTTAAAGAAATAATCTAATGATCATCCGATCCCTTTATTTTATAAATGGGAAAAATACATCTCAGAGTTTGAGAGATTTGGCAATTGGCATATTTACTGGTGGTTTATAATTCCTCTAAATTCCTACCTCTGTAATTATCTACAAAAGAAATAACATATATCATAACTAGAGCATGATACCTCTTAGTTTATGATCATCCAATTTGTGAATAAGTTAATTCCACATTGAACATTAAAAACCCTAGGTACAAGAAACTTTCCCAGAATGCCACAATCTGCTCTCTATTTTGTGTTTTCTTCATAGGTCCATAAATAGGGGAGGGAGCAGCACTATTTTTAATGTGTTTAAATGACTCCAGCATCTGAAACCAGCACTTTAGTTTGACAGGTTCTTCACCACCGGTTATTTTTATTCTTATATGAATTCAAGTACCCTGTGTTTGCTGAGTCCCTCATCAATTATTCAGCCAGAGAAAAGTAGCAAGGTAACTTTAATTTCCCAAAAAGCAAAAATGTAATTATATAAGATCACCCCACGTATAGCTACTTGAAAAACCGAGTTGTTCCAGTTCTAAGTCAAGGTTGTTCTTTCTACATCTGTAAGTGTTAATAGCATTGCCAATATTTTCTTTATCCTAGGTCAAGATTCTACCACAATTTCATCAGTCTCCTGGCTACCACTGATGTTAAATTCCTTTCTAGATAGTAATTGGTTAAGAGTTCTAAAAAGAACAAAATAATTGTTTCCTTTCTTGAAAATGTTAAGGGTCTTGCAGGACATGGAATTAGGACACTTAAACAACATGTAAGCAACCAAGTATCACTAAATGAGTCACCCTCCTTAGTCACATCTTGGAAGCCATGATGTGATTTTCTCAAGATGCTGAGTTTTGAAAAAGTGTCTAACTCAAACTCACAAATAGTGCTAAGTGATTGTTTGGTTTCCTGATTTTCCTTCAAGATTGAAGTAAAGCTGGTAATAGTCATGGATATAAGGATTTAAGGTAATAACATACCAACACTGAGGAGTGGTCAAATGAGAGACCTTCCTGAACTGGGGTTAATGTTTAAATATTGGCCTCTTATCATTTCTACAGTTTTTCTCTAAGTTAATATATTTAATAGGTATTAATTATAATAATTATTTACTAGTATCCCACAAATATGTTATCACAAATTGATTATACAATGACTCTATACTATATTCTATATTTTAACATCTTCTAGTTCAATTAGTAAACATATATCTAACACTTAGTATGTGTGAGGTACCAGCTAGACTCAGAATATAAAAATGAAAAAAGTTACTTTTTAAAGTATTCTCATGATAGAAACTCCATTCCGAAAAAAAAATAAATAAATACAAATATCTAATGCCTTCCAAATAGACTATATAAATTAATAATAAAAAATTCCAATGTCAAACCTAGAGAGTGAAGATACAATACAAAATACATTGATTATCATCCTTTCACACCTCTAAAGAAGAAAAATACAATTTGTTCTTTAAAATATTGCTTCTATATGAAATTACAAACATACTAATGAGGTACTGATCCTTTAAACTTTAATCTCATATATATAAAAATCCAGAAAAACAGATTCTTAAACTATATACATTGCTCTTTTATATATATATATATAAAGAGAGAGAGAGAGACATAGATATAAGCGAACAATGCTTATGCAAGACTATAGACCTGAAAACCCTATACTAGAGAAAAAACAGGAGAAGTATATTCAAAGATATTCTGACACAGAGAAAGTTATTTCCTGTAGTATAATGAAAGCTCTTTTATTTTTTTTTATTTTATGTATTTTTTACATCATTCTTCATTTTTATACAGTGTAAATTTTGTCTTCTCGTGTATACTGTCCAAGAAAGTCCCACCTCCAATTTACCCCTATACCCATCACCATAGTCCCTTGTGCTCTACCCACTCCTGTTTTGACCCTGCTCCCTCTTCTCTGCCTGAAGATTGACTCTCGTATATAGTTGGCTTTTGACTTTGATGTTTACTTCATTATAATTACTTTTTTCCCTGATCCCTTATTTGGATCCTCTACATTCTTCCGATTAAGTGAAACTATCTGATATATTTTTTTTCTTAATGAAAGCTCTTTTAAAGCTTATAATGTAGACAAAAAAAACTCATAAAATACTAAATATAGACACATGCACACATACACATACACACATACATTCAAAGATGAAACAAAATACCATTTGTTTAGTATGTAAAGACAAATGAATATCTGTATTATATTAAAAAATATCTTCGATAATATATTTTAATACAGAAACACACAAAAAAATGAACCGAAAGAGTAATGCATTTTGGAAAGAGAAAATGTCTCAAGAATACAATAAGAAAATCTCCTTTGCCTCATTTATGCTTCACTATTTTGGCTGTTAAAAATTTATTAGATTCCCCATGGAATATATTTTAACTTCATTTTCAACTTTCTGAAAGAGTTGTTTTAAGTACTTCTGGAGTTTAACTCATATTTTTGTTATTTAACTTAATTTGTTACTTTGATTTAACCCAATGGAAAGTGTCTATATTTTGATACTTTGATATTCTTTATATTTATTGTGATCTTTATCTGTTCTGATATATCTCATCTTTCCCCCCAATTATACATAACTTGGGAGTAGAGATTATGGTTTTAGTTTTTGTTTTCATATATTGAAATTTCTAGATTTTTCTCTTCAACATTTATGTTTCTGATAATCTGAAATTTATATGTTCTGCCTTAATCTTGTTATAATTAAATTTCAACTTTTCTCTATTGTCATATAGGTTTATTTTGTGTTTATAGCAGTACGAACAGAAGAACACCTAGCCCAATTTTACTTTCTTCCTCCCCTTAACCTCTATCTCAGTTATCTCTTATGGTTGAGAATCTGGAAATTCAATTGCTGATTTCAATTTAATCATTTTTCATTATATAATAATTATGCAACCTTTGATTTTTATTGAGTTATCTCCCACAGTGTCTTATATTCTACATTTTCCTTTTCTTTCATTCTTCATGATTTTTAAAAGATGTCAATCAAGTATTTTGAGATGATGTGAACCCTTGATTATACTTTTATTTGACTTTTCTTTAAGATCTTAGTTTTTGAATAATTCCAACTTCAAAATCATGTTCTTTCATGTGGAAGAGAATATTCACGTATTCTCATAAGAGGTTAGCAATGAGAATTGCCAATAAAAAAATCCCTAATGTCAGTCTGCTGCTTTTGTATGTAAACTGCTAATATTGTCAACATCATAATTACTGTTGTGTTTCTGCATATAAATTTCAGCTAGCTGAGTTTTCATGGTAATTTTACCATCTCACTCTTAAATTCATGATTGTGCTTACACTTGTCATCTTACGTTATCAACTGGGTTTTTTTTTGGTCACCATTAATAATTTTATCTCCTAATTATCTCTTTTCTCTCCTTTTAAAATTCCATTTGACAGTTATTGGAATTTCAGGATTTATGCTACAAATCTCCTAAGTTTCCTCCCATACTTTCTATATCTTTGGCCTTTAACTTGGATGAAGACTCTTGTAATTAGTTATTTGTTCTAATGTTCATTCTGAAAATCAGCCTATATTTTGAGGTCTTGATTTTCTAATAAATATGTAAAACTCCAAATGAAAATTATAACTTACACTCACATTCTCACCAAATGCTAAACATTTTGTCATATCTTCTTACAACTGTATTTTATAGTAGACTTAATGCCCCTTCTTATTACTCCCTTCTTATCTCTCTACACTTCACTTATTTGCTGAGGTGACTATGACCAGGGGCAGTGCATATTTTCTTAGACCACTTATAATCCCATTTTTATAGGTATGTACACATTAGCAATATGTAGTTGGTGCTTTGAATTATACAACACCCCTTCTATCCTCATATATGTTACTTGAATCTTGCTTTTTTTCAATGTTGCATTCTAATATCTAGTTATTTTATATATGCTATTTTTAAAATCATCTGTAGTATTCTACCACCCAAATATACATTATTTTATGAATGCATTTTCTTATAAATGGACAACTAGGTTTTTCCAACAGGTTTTGCTACTATATAAAGTTTGCTCACATTAAGTAAGGACATTATATTGCTTCAATTTTAGTAATTGTACATTGAAATGAGTACTCTCTAAAATTATTGAATGTCTTTTTACCAATAAGTCATTTGCCTATTGCCATAAAAGGATTGTATTGTGTGTTTGAGGGTTGTGGTTTTCTCCAGTCTTATTTCACTGCATATGTTTATATATTTCCATAATTTTTCTGCTATTATAGTTCTTTATTCTGGTTTGTTTCCCATTTTCCAGTGTTGTAATGGGATGTTTTTCATATATAGAAACATATGTGTGCATTTTTTGGGTTATAACTTCATATATTTTCAGCCCAACGTTACCTTTTTTCTACCATGCTTTCTGAAATGATATCTTTAAGGACTATGTCTCTTCTGTTTTTCTACTTTACTATCTTTTTATTCCATATTTGAAAAGACAGAAAAGTACCTGATATAGCATTCCTTATCAATCTTTTTACATTAGAGTTATCTTTAGAACTGTAAATGATCACATATGTCACTATCTTGTATCCACAAAGCCCTCCATATTTTACTGTATTCAAACTAAAATATATAACTTACCCTCTATATAGGACCCCACACGATACAGACCCTGTCCTATTTACTGTTCCTGTGGTCTTACTTGCTTCCAAATTTACCCTTCCTTTTTCCAGTCAGAATCCTTTTTGTTCCTCATATATGCCAAACCCTTTTCTTAGTCTTTAGATAGACTTTGTTCTATGCAAGAAAGACTTCCCATTCCCTCTTTCATTTTCTAATCTTTTCCCAACAACATATATCACAATAATACTTATATTAATATAAATATTAAATTTATATTTACAGAAGAGGACCTCAAGAAAGAAATTATTTTCCACTTCTGCATCAAACACACACACACTGTTTTGTTTCTAAAGGCTGGGGTCTCCTTCTTTAGAGTGAAGGGAAATAGTTTCTATGAGGTATTAAGAGTTGAACCCCTTCCTGACAGCAGAAAATCAGCTGGAAGATCTCTTTTGTCTGTAAAGACCTAAATGAAAAGGGTGGACCTAGAGGAGGTGTGTGGAAGAACATGGAGAATTTGTTCTGGATCCCAAATTTGGAAAGCTCAGTCCTATCCAAAGAGCAGTTCAAATATCAGCCAGTCATCTGCAAGTACCAGACAATGGCCTAGAAGTAATAACAGGATAACAACCTACAACTGCCCGGATCTGTGCTGTAACTCCAGCACAAGAGCACAGTGACATTTTTTTCAAAGCAAGATAAAATGCAAGTTACAACTCTGAATATTAAGCTTAGAGTTTCACCTTAAATACATCACTAAATCCATATGTACATCATTAAATGTGCATCATTAGTTAAAAGTGGTAATCTAAAATATTTTGATTGTCTAGAATCTCTACAAAACTCAAGATCTTGACAAAATATATTTCTGGACTATTCTGCTTTTGTTTATCATATAAGACAGTATGAACTGGAAATACTCTTGGGAAAGGAGATGAAAATTAGGCTATTCTAGGGTTCTGTTTTTTTTTTAATCTCATCTTATTGTCATTTTGTCCCATATTTGAAATGCCAGTACAATATTTGCTGTTCCCTGTTCCCCTCAGGTGACTTTGAAATGATTGCACCAGACAAAAATTGCAGACCCTACATAAGCTTTCAAACAACAAAGCCACAATTTTAGTAACAGCAGAGAAGTTACCCTATTCTTGGTCTTCAATTAGCTATAATGTTTGGGCTGGAAATCTATTTGGAACAATCCCTCATGCCTAGTTAGTCTTGCTTGTCAGTTTATATGATAGACCTTTGGGTGCCAGAAGAACATGTCAACCCCAAAAAGTGATTTTATGAGGAAATCCATTTAACTTTTATGTTTTTACCAGATAGTCATTATTTCTACTAGTAAAAGATTTCTAAATCGGCTTACACTGTCAAGCATAACACTTAGGGTGCAAATATTTTGGTGGTCTGAACAGTGAATAAAAGGGTTAATAAGAATTATGTGCATGTAATTGTCTATTTAGCTGATGGGCTTGCAAGCATGGCATACTTTTGAATGTCAATTCAACTTGTAAAAATAACTTGGACTCTTAAACACTTAGGTCTGTATAATAATTTATAGACATAAGATTACAATCCCATAGAGTGCTTCGGAAATTTATTTAGGTAGACTTTATTCCAGGAAAATCTCATCATGTAAGTTTGATAGCTAAAACAGTGTGCAAAATGTTCCAGGCAATTGCCTGCTAACTTGAAATCTTGTACACTCAATATAAAAATTATGGTCACTAAATTTTCAAGGAAAAAATGAACTTTTTATTTTCAACTCAACTTCCTCAATATATTTATATTCTAAAAATCATAGATGCAAAGAATTTAGAGCATAGATGTACTCAGATACCATCTGACCCATTGTTTTCATATAAGGAAACTGTGGCCTAAAATGCGGGCAATGACTAATGTAGTTACACAGGCATTTACTGCAGAGCTAAGAATAGAACACAACTTTCCTATACCTGGTGCTCTTCCAGTTGCACCATACATCATACTACGTCTAACTATGTACAAATGTGCTATGTCCAAGAAAACAAAGTTCTGGTATATCAACTACTAAAATGAGACAAATTCTTTTTTCAGTCAGGTAAGTATAAAATAATTAATACAATTAAAAAACCCCAACAATTTCCAATATACTAATCATGTATTATTTTACTCATTAAGAAAAAAAAAAACAAAGGGGCTCCCTGGTGGCACAAGGGGTTAAGGCTCATCACTGTGAAGCTATTGGCACCACTGCAGCACAAGTTCAATCACTGGCCAGGGAGCTGACCCACATGGTGTAGCAGACCTCTCCTGCCTTGCCAGCTACTACCCTCAGCAGTGCATTTCAGTAGATCCACCTATTCTTCTCACCACTCTGTCTCTGGTGAATCCTCTTACCCTCCCATACCTCTGGCCTACAACCCAGCTCTTGTATGCATAAATAAATAAAATAAATATTTAGAATAACAACAACAACCAATATATCATTTTAAGTAATAAAATTAGAGTTTTTAAATGGTCAATTTCAAATAAAAGAAAAAAATAATCCAAAAAGGTAAGAATCAGATAGTTTTCTAATGATATTTATTCAAATATATACAAGCATCCTTTGAACATGTCATATTTTTGAGTTAGAACTAGAAATAATAGAAAACCTTGAAGAAAATGGCTTCCTCGTGTAGTTTTCAAGTTAATTGGATTATACTACCTGTATTGTAAGTTAAAATGCCATCTGAGCAGTGTATAAGGCAGTCAAATAATTTTTTTGACATTTTATAGTTAAGTAAATAAAATTTTAGGGTCATGAAATTATTTGACCACAAATCATCCAGCTTGATTTGGATTCAAACTTACTCAAAGTCAAATCAATTCCTTCTATAGCAAGGGTTTGGAGTGGGGAAAATAAAACCACAGAGATAAATACCACAGAGGATATTATTTTGACCAATTAAACAGAATGTAGACCAATATTTTATTTGCTCTTTTATGATTCAATGAAATTGCCAACTTAAAATCATAAGCACATTACAAATTTAATCTTGTCTTTCCCTTTTTTTCCTTATTTTGAACATATGTTTAGGCTATGGACATGGTTATGTTGTTAAAGATAATGACCCTGGAAAGGATTGTTTTAACTAAAAACACAAGGTTCCATGGGAATTTTCAAAGAAAATTGTGACTGTACAAGAAAATATAGTTTCAGGTTAGTGATTCCACAGGGAAAGAACTTTTCACAGTAATCTCTTAAGGGCGTTGAAATTGTTGACACATAACTGTGCTAAATTAGATTAAGGTATAATTCTATAGCCCCATTGTCCACAATAGATGATACCAAAGAATAAAAGAAAGTATATCTAGCCTTTTTCAAATTCCTTTATTCTTATTCATTTTTAAATTTTCTACTAATTGAAATCAATTCAAATTCAGAATTATTTTGTTTCATGTGCCACATCAAATTACCTCTTGTAGAGAAAACTCAACCTAAAATAAAAGATATTTGTAAATTTTTGCACATTATGGAGATGAGAGAACAACTTTAATTTTTTCTTAAAATTCCTTCATAAATTATTTAATTATGAAAATAAGACTTAAGGAAGATGTATTACTAAGTATATCCATAATGAAACTGAGAGACCTTTAGTAGCTTGACAAAGGTTTCAGAGTTGGCAAGAGGCATAGCTGTAAGTAGCAAATCTGGGATTTAGTTAAGTAATATGTTTCCAATGCCCTAGGCTAGACTATATCATACTATTTTCTTAGGTCTAAGGAAACTTTCTGCTTAGAAGTGATGAAGGACATGTCAGCTGTAGTAGAGACATGCCATTAAGGGGAAAATCTTAGTTCTCTTCTCTTTCATAGGATTAGAAGGTATCCGCAGTATATACCAAACAGTATTTTAGTGCCGCATTAATGAATATTGGAACATAGTAAGCAGTGCCTGATGAATTACTTTGTTAAATTTGATTTAAGTCGCAGTTTGTTGATTATAATCCTCAACCATATTCTGTCTAGCATTTTGATTTACTGTTTTGGTTCACTAGTTTCTTCTTCAAATGATAATCTTCTCAAAAGATATATCATGTAATTTCCACATTTTAATATTTGTGTGGCTTTAGTCACACTTAGAATAAATTCCACAGCCTGCTAGGGCTTTAGATTTTCCGCAAGGCCCTAAGTGAGCTACCTCTTGCCTACCTTGTCACTTTTCCCTCCACCCATTAAATGGTTCAATTCATCACTTAACTCAGGTCTCAAAATATGATATCTCTATAGGAAAGGATTACCTAACTTATTTTAAAAGTACTGACAATTTCATTACTTAATCCCCTTCCTTGATTTATTAATTTCATGACTATCATTGACTGCTTATATTAAATCACAGTAATTTACTTTTTTATCTGCAAATTCCATGAGTGCAGAAATAAGTTCAGCACTGTTCACTGCTGCATGCCCAGTGCTCTGCCTGGCACTTAATGAGAATTCATGAACTACATTGTAAAATAAATTTTCTATTCCTGAATTATTTTTAAAATATTTCTAATCAAAGTAGGCATACATACATGTTCACTGTTATCATAGTGAAAAAAATTTTGTAATATAAATATGTTTTGGGTATAATTGTTTTATGAAATCACATTTAGACTACACAATAGGAAAAATTATCTTCAGATTTTTCATATTTCTTCTAATCTACATTTTTCTTTTTGTCATGGTGTTTAAAAGGGAAGCAATTGTACATCGATGATGATAGATAGATACCAGATAGACAGATAAATAGGTAGCTGTAGATAAGTGATATGTATAGTTCCTATTATTCAATACTTAGAAACTTCAAAGTGACTCATAAAATAGCTGAACCTTTTGATTACTCCAAAGTGTCAAAAATCAAAAACGTAATAGATACCTCAACAGCCAGCACAGGGTACTCTAGTTTCCCTCTCTGCAAAATCAAGAATTAAACCTGATGGTTGCTCCATTTTAGTTTATTGTTCTACAAATTGATCATTGTAATTTGAAAAGGAAATCCTCATTTACAACTCTGAAATATCAGAAGTAAAAATATAATTTTACCAATCCAGTTTCATAAATTATAACTATAAATGTTGATAACATACAGCAATTCTTTTTGATTAGCTAATATTACCACTTAGATCTACAATTTCACTGTGACATTGAGGGAGCAGACATAAGTCAATTTGCTCACCTGTAAAATGGAATTAATATGGTATATATCTTATAAGATATTAAAATTATGTGAGTGGACATGTGACACACAATTCACAGTATATCAAAGGTCAAATAATTATTACTTCAGATACATAAACAAGCTAATGATTTTCTTTTCAAGAATAAGTAAAATTGAGCATGCTGTTCAATCTTTTAATGCTATTGATCAGTTTCTTTACTCCTTTGAACAGAACTAGAGTTCAGGAGACATTTCAAAAGAGTAAATCTGAACATATGCTTGGTTAGTCAACATAAAATCATTAATTCAGACCAAAAAATTATCATGATTAATTATTTTACTTTAAATCATTTATGCAGATGAGTTAGCACTGTTTTTTTATATTTTGAAATATATTTCTATTTAGAATGTTTTATAAGAAATAAGAACAAAGTAAATAATATCATATAACAAAATATCTTCTTTAAAAGAAAGTCTAAGAACTGATTACTTTTCCAAACTACATTTATGAAGAATATTTGTCAAATATTTCAATATCACTTTGGTGAATAGCCAACATACAGATTTCACAAAACTTTCTGAGGAGCTATTAAATAACACTATCAGGATTTTATTGTTGAAGTAATTTTTAAAAACCCAGACATATCAATGATCAACAATGGAAAAGAAGATGGCCTGTGAGTGACTGATGACTGTTTCCACTCAGTGTATGTTAAGGAAGGTGAACCTGCCAGAGGGACAGCAAATATATCATTTTTTAATTTAAATCAGTATGCCACTATGAACACAGATGACTAAAAGACAAATAATAATTAAATAAAGAATCTCTGAGATGACACAGTAAGAAACAGTGATTAATATGTCTGGGTCGTAAAGACTACTCAGAATAAACTTCTAGCAGAGAACACAGTTAGGATCAGCTCCCTGTACCACATTAAAACTCTATATACCGGAGAAGGGGATGAGAAAGTTTACAAACCCTAAATGACAATGTGAAAATAGAGAATGAGAAAAGGATAACAAATGCAGATATAATATATATTGTAAGTTCATAGTTTTTATCAAAATAAACATATGTCCAAATCTAATAATATAAATTTGAACAACTTGATAATGATGAAAAAATAAAAAGCTAAACATTATTTATTATTTTGTTATAATAAAGCAATGTCATCAATAATATTAATTGCTTTCAACAGAAATTTGTAAATTTTGAAAACCTAGATGGACAAAATAGAAAGCTATAAAATGGAAAGTTTCAACACCAAAATATGAAACTTTAAATATGTAATAATTATTTTTAAAACCAAAGAATCAAAAATCAACTGCTCTTTAGCCCCAAGAGAAATCGCCAAACCAAAACAATTGTATGATCAGTTCTTATAAACTTGTTTTAGTTTAGCATATTGTTATTAAAAAAAAAAAGACAAAGGGAAACTATGCAATACATTTTAAAAGTCACATGAACCTAAGCTCTGAAGTGGATAAGAATAACAGGAAAATGATAAATCTATTTCAGATATGAAAATAATTGCAAAAATCTTAAATAAAGTATCTTTTGAACATGTGTTATAAAAATAGGGTTTTTTAAAAAATAAATTTAGCTCAGAAATTTAAATGATCTATTATATATAAATAAAGGAGACCATCAAAAGCTGCTCAATAAATTTTAAAAAAACATTTTGCAAGTAATTATGTTTAGAAAACATACATATATTAGCAAGTATGTGTAGGAAAAGCCCTTGAATTTTAGAACTAAGATTTCATAACTTGATCAAAATCTTATAAGAATTAGCATGATACATGAAAATTCTTTAACTGGACATGTGTTTCATGTCAGAAACAGTGTGAAAGTTCTGTTCACACAGGCCTATGATGAAAATAAAATCAGCAGGTGTTAGGAGAATGAGATAAAAGTTCACCAATGGCTATTTCTATTTGGAAAGGGAAGAACAAATGTTCATCCTTCCAGAAATTAAGATATACTAGCATTATTTACAGATGAGAGTATAAACTAACTGAACTCTCAATAGAATGGAAAAAATAGAATTAAATAGTCCAGTTGGAATTCTAAACACAAGCAAACTTACAAAATATAAGAGCATTTATTTAAATTAAAACATTCATTTACATAAGTAATAGCCATCTGGAATATATATTAGCTACCATTCAAATAGGAAGAGAAAAAACTGGTATTCACAAAAGAATTTAGCTAGCATGAAGGATTTGAGAACAGGAAGTTTAATTATATTAGAGGCTATAAATGACAAAATATGGGCTTTGTATGTTAATTTCATATTTGTGTAGGGAACTTCTAACATTATAAAAGTGTTAATACTCTCCCAAATTAACCTAAAATTCAATACAAATTTAAATTAAAATTCAACAGATTTTTTATGAGCAACTCGTGAAAATTATTTTAACATTTACATTAAAGAATAAAAGCTCATAGATGGTTCTTTCAATGTGGAATGAAAAGAATAATGATTCATGCTATCAGAAATTAAGGTATATTATTTAAAAAATAATTCAAATACTAGCTCAAGAACAACTAGACCAAACACCAACACGGTATGTAGAAAAATATTCATGCACATACAAGAATCATGAGTAATAGAATGTAAGGACTAGCCTGGATACTGGAACCCCACTGCCTGCACCAAAATAAAATTGTGGTACTACCAGTTATGTGATTTTAACCTAATTATTCGTCTCTCTGTCTTGGTTTTCTCCTCTGTAAAATAGCAAATAAAAATCTTCTGCCTGTCTGCCCTCCCTCCCTCTCTCCCTCCCTCCCTCCCTCCCTCCTTCCTTCCCTCCCTCCCTCCCTCCTTCCTTCCTTCCTTCCTTCCTTCCTCCCTCCCTCCCTCCCTCCTTCCTTCCTTCCTTCCCTCCTTCCTTCCTTCCTCTCTTCCTTCCTCCCATCCTCTCCTTTACTCTCTTCTTTCCCTTCCCCTACCCTGTACTTCCTGTCCTGTGAGAACATATAAGTTCTACTCTCTCAGCAAATTTCAATATTATAATGCAGCATTATCAACTATAGTGACTGTATTTTACATTACATTCTTTGACCTTCTTATGCCTGACCATCTTATACCTGCGAGTTTGTACTTTTGTACTATCTTCTTATGTTTCCCATCTCTCAGTCCTGACAACCACTTTTTGCCCTCTATTAACTATTTATTTATAGTTTGACTTTTTTTAATAGTTCACTTAGATCACTGATATTGATACCATAGATTATTTGTCTTTTTCTCTCTGGCTTATTTCACTCAGCATAATGCCCTCAACATAAATATGTGATGAATGTGTTAAATAACTAGGTGGAAAAATTTTCACAAATATATACATACATCAAACTACCATGAAGTATACTTCAAATCTTACAATTTTCCTTGTCAACTATACACCCATAAAGTCAATATTTAAAAATATATATTTATTATAAACAAAAATGTAGTGTCGGTTTTGTATCAGTAATATACTTTAAGCATTTAGAATATTAGTGGGCATAGACGAAATGCTTGATAAAGTTTTGTTATTGTCAACACATATCAGAAAGGTTAGTATGATCCTTTCAGTGAATATTGTTATAGATACTGATGAATATTTGGTAAAAAAAAAAATAGACACTAAGAATTCCAGGTAAATTTTTAAATATTAAATATGAAAGATAAGAACTAAAAAACTAATAAAATGATCTTTTGTTGTTGTTAGATATATTGTAACATGGGTTTTAGTATTTATTATTAGGGTTACATTGATTTACAGTACTGTATATAACTCAAGGGGAATAGGTTCACATCTGCCCAAATGCATATCACCACACCACACCCACACCCAGCAAGTCTCTTTGCTTTGTTAACTCTCCTACCCCCTTTTTTCCACCCTTGGTCCTTCCCTTCTTAGCCTCAGTTCTTCAGTTATTATTTCTAGTCTTTGTTGTGGAAACAAACTAAGTGCTCAACATCAGATGAGTGGACTAAGAGGATGTGGTACATATACATGGTGGAATATTATTCAGCTATAAAAAAAATGATGAGCCCTTGCAATTTGGAACAACATGGATGGAACTAGTAGGAATTATGTTAAGTGATTTAAGGCAGATGAAGAAATACAAATTCTGAATAATTTTTCTCATGTGTGGATTATAAAGAAAACAAAACAAAGGAACTGGAAAAACCAAAATAATGAAAGTATTATTTTAAAATTTTCTAAATGTAATCATAAAGTAAGCATTAAATTTAATTACATTGTAATTTGATATTTATGCCCATGACATATCATAAAAAAGTTAATGTAAAGGTAAATTACCAGAAGAAGATTTGCACACCACCATATATTATAAAATATCTCTAATATGAAAGTAAAGTATGTAAAATTTATTACTATCAAAATCCACTAAAATAAACAATGGCCTATAGTAAGTGGAAGAAGTATGCTATAAGAGAAAAATCTTTGAGCACTGAATTCTTTTAATATAAATGAATTAAAATGCTTTGAGAATTATGGTTATTGCAGTGGAAGTAAATTATTAAATCTTCACATTGTAAAAAGTCAGGCAATAAAAATTGAAATGATGGAGGCAAGCAAAGAGGTAGGAAGACATATGTACACAAATTCCTATTACTTTAACATAGGGAAACAATACATAACATGCAAAGGTTATAAATTAGGAAGCAGGTTTAAATAAAAGATATTCAGTCAGAATACAGTTACCCAAATCACCAAAAAAACATGAAAACAAACACATATAAAACCAAAGCAAATGGAGACTACAAAGTAAAATAGATCAAAAGAAGTGCTGAAAACAAAATCAAGTGTAAAATTAGAAGAAGAATATGGAACATGTGCTAAATTTCCAAAGCCTGCCATGCACATTTTTAATATGTTCCATATTGCCTACTCTATTGTCGGCATCCTGAAAGCTGGTTTAATGTTTCATTCATCTCCATGCTCAGTTCTATATGCACAGAAGGCATTCAAAGTGTAAATCTTTGATTTATTATAAACTTAAGTATTTAGAAGCATAGCCAAAGGATTGCAACAGACTTTTTAAATAGCATTTCCCATTTAAGAGTGATTAAATTCTACTTTTGAGGAGGTTTGAATAATAATTAAGAAAATATATTAACCTTTAACTGAGGATTACAATTTTGATTCTCAGCAGAAAAAAAAATGGCTTGCTCAAATTGAGTAATTGGAGAAGAGTTTCAAAAAGAGAATCTTGACAAAGGGTGTGGGTATGGTGTAGGGAAACTATAAGAAATAGTTTATTATACTGGACTTAGTATCACTGGAGTAAGGTTACCATCTAATGTTCTGCTAGAAGTGAATTGTGGAAGTAGTTTTAAGTAGAGTGGAAAACCACCACACACAATTGGTGATCTTACCCCTAAGGAGCCAGTCCATAGAAACTACTGGAGAACTCTGAATGGGGGAGTAAAACCCTGACTTTACTTATCTCCCACTCACCTAATCTCCTAAAAGTACTTCCTTGAGGTCAAAAGCAGCTGAATGTTAGAGGACAGGGAACAATCTAATGCATCTATGAGGTCATCCTTTCTGAGTGAAGTACAGATACAGAAAGGTGAGTAGAGGTTCTGGAGCAGCAAATGCAAGTTATCCAGCAGAGACTCCTTCCCAAAACTATAAAAATGTGATCCATGTCAATTTTTCCCATGGCAGGGAGATAAACACTTTTTAAAATAGATACCACATGTTGTTCCTGAACTTCTGTTTGACACATTACTATAAATGCTATCTTATATGTATCTAACTAATACCTTCTCAAGTAAAATGGGAAAACTATATTCTATACATTCAGATAAAGAGTTCTTAGTTACAGTCCTTATTTGGTCTCCTCTGGTTTATAAAACTGGGTATATGATCTATCTTCTGATCAATAAAAAACTATAAATCATGATTGGCTACGATTCCTTTGTAGTCAGCAAGAGTTTTCTGATCAGACATCTCAGTGCAGCAAAAATGGATTTATTTCTCTGCAAGCAGATCCAAAAAGTACCTAAAGAGTGTCTTTTCTGATGGTTTTTAGGGAGTCAATCCTTTGATGCCAAATCTTACATGACCCTCTTTACCACATCATTAATAAAGACAGATGTTTTGAATTGAGACTCACACAAAAGCCAAAATATTTTCTTGACCTTAAAAGACAGGCTCAAACTTCAACTTTAGTGTAATGCTTTTTTCATCCAAATACATTTATTTTGGGATATATTCTTTTGTTAGATATCTGTCAAATAAACTGAAACACTTTCTTAGTCCCTGTTAGCTGGTTAAATTTAATCTCTACAGAAACAATGTCAACTGGTCTCAAGATAGGTAGAGTATAGGGTGGAAGATATTCTCACCAATCAATTAAACTTTAGGTCACATGTTAAAAAAAAAAAAACATGTCATAATATCTTGTCTTAACTCTTTTTATTTTATAAGAATTCATGTAAAAAGATCCAATATACATTTCACAGAATTATAACTTACACTGTTGTTGTATTTCATATACTTAGTCTTGATTTCAAAAGTTCTATTCAGTTCTCAAATTCCCTCATCTACTACCTCTTTACTTTTAACCTCTGTGACTTACATCCTAGATGTAGACATGGAGTGCTAAAAGATTCTTGCATAGTTCTGCTTAAATGACATATCGACACCTACAACTTCTTGGTTCTGATAAATCTAGATGTCTAGACATCTAAAATTTAGTCATCTGTGAAATTATCATTCTTTACTATATGTCACAATCCCATAACAAGTTGCTAGGTAGAGTTTACTGAGAAGTAAATTCTGAAGTAAAAATTAGTGTTACACAAGTTCATTAGGAAGTGTTCTTGGTGAGAATAGCTGTGGAAAGGAAGAGATGGAGCAGGACTGGATTAAGGGAAAAGTTGTGTTGACATGAAGTCTCAGTGGAAGTGTCAGCCATTTTATGACTATTCTTGAATGAACATTTGTATCTCCACACAATTTAGGTATTGGAGAAAGTCCTCCCTTTGCAAAGGAGATGCTCCCTGCTAGAGCTTGGACTTTAGAGCAACAACATGCTTGAAAAAGTGGGTTTGAATGACATAGTATTGACAATACCGATCAGTCACCACACCCTATCATTTTATTTTTCAAATGCATTATTAATGATCAATTGCAGTTATTCTAAAATATTATATGTCACAAAATTGAGCAATCTTCCTTGTCAATTGCATATAATTAGATCTTAATTATGGTCATTTAAATTGTTGTCGTTTTTTGTTTTTTTTTTTGCCACTTACAAATGTTACTATTTATGTTGAAATGTAGTCAAAGAATAAGGACTTTACTAAATACTCCAGATACAGGTTTGTTGTAGATTTGTTATAGAGCAATACAGGTTTATTATAGAACTAAGGATAAAAGAAATTGGAGCTATGAAAAAAAAATTGAACTCATAATTTCCAGTAAGACACTAAATTGAAAATATGGAAACCTTGGCCTGCCCTCACCTCATCTGAAGTTGCTCCAACACCTGACATCTAGAAATCTTATTCACTGGCTTCCCTCCAATCTCTAGACTGGACTTGTGATTTTCTTCCACCTTTGACCTCTTTTTGTTTTGATTCCTTAGAAATGTCTCTTATTGCTTGCACAAAATAGGCTTAACTTTAGAGCTACTTACAAAATAGTCTTCAGAAATTAAACACAACTGTTTAATAAGATTGGATTATTTTCAGAAATGAAAAACTGGTTCTACCAAATAATTGAACAACTTAAATTTTGAATTGTGTTATACTTTTTGAGAAGTTCCAAAGGCAAGACTGTAAGGGAACAAAAATCTGCCACTCTAAAATAGCTTTTTGGCAATAGATTCACTTCTTGGGAGAGCCCTGAAGTTTTGGTGAAAGTGACTTAATATTTTTATGTAAACTTTTCTCTGTAAGGATGTATCTCTTACCAATGGAGAAGGCAGGAATTGAATCTTTCTCCTTTGTTTTCCTAATAAACTCCCTAACTGAAATTCCTCATTCTTTCCCTAAACTCCTTTTTTTCAAGTCAAGCTATTTAAGGCCGTGTGTAAGTCCATGTGAATTAGTTGTTTAGAGTTCTGGAAAACTATATGTGTAATTTAAACTTCTGTGACAACCTGGCTGATGCCTGTTTGATTAGTTTCTGTTCTCTGGTTCTAGAAGGAACTAGAGGCATTCAGGATGATTTTCTCGGTACTTGGACACAATCTTCTATGAACAAGTCATGAAAAAAGACTAACAGATAGTAGTGAAAGAGTGTACTCATTTCAATTGATTAGAAAAATGGTATATGCCATGTCAAACACTAAGTGCAGTCCTTTTATTATAGATGGAATGCTTTTATCCTCACCAAATTTATGTGACTCAAAATTCGTATTCCTATATTGAAGTCCTAACCCTCAATGTCATCACACTGGATGTGAAATATTGGTGAGGTGATTAGATCATGAGCAAATGCCTCATGAACGGTATTCATATCTTAACAAAGAGACACAGAGACTCTTCTTGTCTCTCCTGCCATATGAGGTTATGATGTTATGATGAAAAGACTGTCTGTGAACCAATTGCTCCTTACCACACAATGAATCCATCAATGTCTTCATTTTGGACTTTCTAGGTCCCAGAATTATGAGCAATAATTTTTGTTGTTTTGTATGCTACTGAGTTTAAGGCATTCTGTATAGCTAAAACAGGTTCTTTTTTTCTACTTGACTTTAACTTCAAGTATATGAAACACAAGTTGATATAAATGAGCTTAGAGATGATTACATAGTTACTCTGTCTGTGTTAATCGAATTCTTCAGTTAACCATAAGGAGTTTGAAATCGAGTAAAGCAAAAATATTTTTTTGAGTAACATATAACCACTTCAAGAAGAATTAATTTTGTTTATAGTAGAAGGGCTTTCCTGCTTATCAGCTTTGGACTTGTACTAGAGACTTGGGGGACTTGGAGGATACACATCAAGACCTATAGAGATATTTTGAAGAGACATAGGTGAGAGACACATGCTGAGGCTCACAATGGCAACCTTTATCTTGATTTGGCCTTTAATTTTGTTCCTTTCATCCCAGATTTATCTGATCCCTTTTGCCTCTTTCCTATGGTTTCCTGCCAGAAAGTACTGTTGATGCGCAGATTGAGGGTCAACCCAGAACCCTCAAACTTGCATAGTCTAAAAAAGTTCTGCCATCCACTGCATAAAGACAAAAGCATATGCTTGGTATGAAAGCTCTTTAATAGGATTCGTGTGCAGGACACCCAGCTGGTGTTGCAGAGAATTGTTTATCTGGGATAAATCTATAATACTTGGTGATCTGTGTTATATAGAAAGAAACACACGGTGGGGAAGAACTGGATTTTCCCCCTACATAGAAAGGAAAACCTAGGTTTTTACAATACAACCAAAGTAAACTTTTGTGCAGAAAATCACCATTATAAACAAAGATTAACTGTAAGAGGTTATACACCAAGATTATATAAAATACAGGAACAAAATATACATATTCTTATACAAAATATATGTATAAGTAGCATAATGGAGGACTACTTTAATGCAGGTTATTCACTAACTTAGAAAATAGAGTATTCATTAATGTAGGGAAGTTTTCAGCAATATGATTATTAAACGGCCCAAATGATATATATGGAACACTGACTATACTTGACACCTGCAAAGTATTCTTACAAGAAATGACTAAACAAAATAATTTAGAGTATGTGCTCTTAGCATTTTCTAGCAAAGTTGAAGAAACATACTCTATTTATGACAGAGGAATTACTCAGTATTATAAACTTTTCTATCATACATATATGCAACAAAACGAACATACAGAAGTGTTTATAGTAGTAGTCATCATGGCAAGAACTGCAAAAAATAAATAGCAGAAAAATGGATATTTAACTGATAGCACATTTATATGCTGGAATATTAAGTGGTAATGAAAATTAGCTATAGCTAAAAATAACATATTTGAATATCACCTACCTAATATTGATCAAAAGGAGACTCAGTCAAATACAACATACACTCTTTCCATTTATGTGAAATTCAGAAACTAAGAGATAATAAAGGTGAAACTAATGAATACTATTGAAACTGATATATCATTAGGTTTGCTCAGAGGGAAGAAAGAATGAAGGGAGTGTGGCTGGGTACTGTCAATATTACATTTCTTGAACTTGGAAATGATTACATAGGTACTCTCTGTGTTATAGTTAATTTAATTCTGCAAATATATTCTCTATACACTTTTCCATCTATGTTGTACAGTATAATTATACATGTGCACATATATATAGATATTTGTGTAAAATCAGATATTCCAGTGGTAAAATAGTACTTCATAATACATCTATGTGACTCAGTTGGACCTTTATATAAAGTATCCATATAATATTTTCTATTCCCTCAATACATATTAGTTCCCTTAAAAGCAGGATTCATATCTTATCTTTTTTCTTAGTATTCCCTGCCTAAAATATGCTGCATGTTAAGTTAGAGAATAATATATATTGTATACTTCAGGTTTCCTGGAAATAAAAATAAAAAGTAAAATACAATGGGTTTTCATTGTATAATAATAAGGAAAATAATACTTATCATATCATTTAAAACTAATGCCAAATTTGCCTTTGAATACTTGCATGTTAATTTGAATAACATAATATAAAATATATCAATCAAGATACAATCAGGACATAAAAATCACATCAGTCATTTGATCAGGGAAAATTGAATGTAAAGAATTTTTAACCATTAGAAAGTAATTGATTACTGAAAAAATAAAAGGTCAGTTATGAGATCCAGGAGTAATAGTAACTGGGGGCAGGAGAAGTTAAGGGACTGGAGGAGGTGCAATTTCTTCTAGCCTGAGAAAGAGTGCATCATAAAGGAACCAAGACAAGAATTAGCAGACCATTCCCCAAGACTGAAATGCTGACCTCACTGAAATGAGCATAGGAATTCACATGACTATAGGAAAACAGTATTACCACTGGCCAACAAATGTACTAGAGTTCGCTCTAGAAATGGACTGCCACTGCAGAGGATCTGAACAGGACAAAGTTGGCCTATTTCAACACTGGAAGTGGTATCCTAGGAAGTATGATGCGAGGATGCAACTAAAAACCACTCACTGAATAATAATAAAGGATGATAAATAGAGATCTAGCAAAGAAGAGTCTTCCTGTCCAAACTCGTTCAATTTCACTTCTATGCCCGTTATGATGAAGGCTTACATTTACCAGCTGGAACTGTCAACAAATTCCAGCTCCACTGTCCTAAAGCAGGGCAACAAATTTGAAGGAAGCTAGGGAACAGGAAGTGTTTAACTGGCACATGGGTAAAAGAGTAAGTTCACAAAGCACACACACATCATTGTCTTATATAGAGTGCTTTTAAAAATTTACTCAAATTATATTTAAGTCTTAAAATTATATTAGGTTTAGTGAAGGTACTTTTATAGCATATGGTTAAATGTGTACAGTATAGCCTAGCTGCTTCTTACAGAGCTGAGTTGATATGATATTTATTAGAAAACATAGAGAAGTGAGTTTTAAGCATGTTGTTTAGAATAAATACAATTTCAACTATAGTTTATTTCTCTCTAGGAAAAGTCACCTGGAAGATATAATAAAAATGTGATATAGGTGGAGTTAAAATAACAGTATCAAGGATGTTCTATGTTCTGCTTTTATACAGTCTTTGTACTTTCAGAGCTCTTCACACTATACTAATCTAATCTTTATGCTCCAAAATAATTCATCTCAGTGATCATGTGTTATCTGCCATTTTTCTTTCTGCTCCAGACAAAGGAAAAAAGATGAATATCAAGAATGTTAAAATCACCATAAGGCATTACAAAACAAACGAGTGCTCCCAGTACCCAGGTCAAAATTGCCTGTGTGGATGACATGATACGTATGCTTTATTAGGGCTGCCGATATATTGGCAAAGCAGGACATTCTGTCCACCTCCTTTTATTCTGGCCCTTCTGATAGAGGACCCTGCACACTTTGACTACCATGACCAGTGACTTACACATACACTGAGTAAGGATTTAATGGAAGTTCAAGATCAGGTCTTTCCTTTTTCTTTTCTACTCTCGTTAAGATTCAAGGATTTCTACAAGAGGAAGGGCCAAAGAAAAATACCATCTTCCAGGGAGATATGAGTCAGTTTTTTAATGCATCTCATCCCATTCAGCTGCTCATTTTTTTCTCATAAGTTTCTTTAATTCCTCATGTTAAGAAATTTCAGATAAGTCCCTACTGTTGAACCTCCAGATATGTCTTAGTCATATCTAAATTAACTAGTGACTATTGATGTTGAAAGCTCTGTGTACCTAATACATAAAAGTGAAGATATTTTTTTACCCCTCCAAAAAGGGTATTCAACATTGTATCATGTGAATTCTTCTAGTAACCTTATAAAAATAATCATTTTTTATGTGTCCCTTCTTCTAGCTGGTGAAATTCTCAAAACAGATTTTTTGTTCTGATTTTTCTAACCATTTTCTAAGCTAGTAACATTGTGCCTAATACAAATAAGTATTCAATTAATGTTACTTATTCAAGTTTGCATGGAAATAAATTGACAAGTAAAAAGAACAAAGGGAAAATCCAATGTTGTGCACATATTACTAAGCTCATTTTTTGGACTTGGTTTGTAATTAGGTCATTTTCTCACTGGTCAACATGTTAAAGAAAAATCACTGAAGCTCATACTGAGTAATAAATATAGAAATAATTCCTTAAACAATTAAATTTCAAGTTTCCCATTTTCTTTTTTATTTATTTATTTTTTATTTTATTTTTATTCTATTTTTCCCTTTAATTTATATATATTTGACATCAATTGTAATCCCCATGTATTCCCCATCACCATATCACCAGTGCACCATCACCTCAGTCCCCCGTGCTCCTGTCTGCTCTCAACCCTCCTCCTACCCCCTCCCCACCAAGTGTCCCCAATTTGTCCTTTTCATTTTTGGTTTTTGTGTTTTTATTGTTATTATTATTATTATTGTTCTTATTCCTTTCCTTGATCCTTATTTGGTCCCCTTATAGTCCTCCTAGGGGAGGAACCATCTGGTATTTTTCTTTTGCCTTCTGACTTACTTCGCTGAGCATAATCCCTTCCAATTCCATCCATGCATTTTCACTATAAGATTTGGTATTTAATGGAACAAGAAGGCCAGGAAGAGCAGTTGCTAATGGTAACATATCCTAAGGACAAACAGGAGAGAGATCCTGGGAAGTAATATGGAGAAAACTGTAGAGCTATAAGGAGGATATCAAAGTAAAAATAGAATAATTTAGAAATCACCATCTTTCTTTGAATGGATATCCTGGCAGTTAAAGTCCCCAAACAGAAGCTACTTGAGCCAAGACTTCCTTTGAAACCACTTCTATTTCATGGAAACTAATTTTTAAAATGCTCAGTGGTCTAGGAACATGAAGAGTCAGTTTACAAATCATCATCCACTTTGTGAAAAGAAAAAGAAATCATCAAGAACCCAGATTTTAAAACCATATAACAGAGTTAAGCATTAAGTCATGTGACAAATTAGAGGGACACTGGAGTAATTTCAACACAGTCAAATCATCAGCCTTCAGTCCTCATAGTGATTATGCTCTCAGCTTACATACGTCTCTGCATTACTGTGGCATCTTAATAACATCTGCAAAAAATCCTGACATGTTGGTAATGTGAGAAGAGGACATCCTTCAGTGTACCTGTGCCAATAAGCAAATGTCTATTCTAGTTACTGAGGTTTGCAGTCTTTCTGACTATATATAGCTCATACTTCTCTAATCTCCTTACTTCAGAAAGAGCATATTTAATATCTTTTGATGAAAATAAGCAAATTGAAGTTAACTGGTTTATTTGTTGACTTGAAAACCCAGGTCTATGATATAAATGTTCTATGAGTAAGAATGATTAAAGTGTCTGTTAAATTTGGACACAGAGGAGAACTGCATTTTTTTTTCTGAACTATGAGGCAACCATCTTGTTATTAATTAATGTGTGAGTTCTTATTTTCCATTCCCAAGATTAGAAGATTATTTCCTCAATTGTTTTATATTCTGGACTCAATAAAATACAGCTAAAACATACATGAATGCCTTGAAATATAGTTTTTACTATTAGTACTTTATACTCATACTTCAAATATTAACTCAAAGATCTCTTATTTTCCAAAACCTTCCTCCACTTCTCTAGGAAGACATAGGTAGGCTACTTCCTTCATGTGCCCACTGAATTTACAGCAGCTATTACACTTATAATAACATCCTTATTTTTTCCCTCTTAGAATGAATTTCTCAAATACAGGAGTGACCCTTATTGTCTCCTTATGCTTCCATTGTTTAGCCCATTTCTAGAACATAATTGAGAAAAATAGTCATTTGTAAAATAAACCAGTCTGCCTTGTAGATCTTATCTTTCCTGATACCTCATCATTTATATGCTTCCATATACATTTATTATGCTTCAAAAACAGAGGAATGTTTGCTATTTTAGAACCTCTCACATTTTTTGTTACAATTTCTTGTGGGTTTTTTTTTTTAAGAGTTGTATAATTCTGCCTTGCCTGTCTCTTAGTTGAGACAGCAGGCATTCATTAGTATACAATATAGAAGACTACATACGCTGCTGGATTTTAAGGAACACCTGAGAACTTTCGCCAAATATCTTACTCCATCTTGGTTAAGGAAAATGACAATTTCCACCACTTGTTAGGTGGGGTATGAAAAAAAGGTAATACCAGTTAGGACATGTTCCATAGGACTGACTTAGATCTCAGAAGTGCCTCAATTCCTTGAAAATAGAAGCCAATTACTAGAAGACATGTTTCAAAGATTCAGACCCAGTGACAATCAAAAAATCTAACAGTCAAATCAAATAATGAAGTGATGAATGGGAAGAAGTAATAAAATCAATCAGTAATTTGAGAAATTAGAAAAACAACTAAAGCCAGAACATCATCAAGTGGACAAAAAGAACGTGATCTGGAAATGGCCCTGAAATGGCTTCAGTAGCCAAACCCAATCAGTTAAGAGTTTTGTAGTTCAGAAGCATCTGACAGAACTTCAGAAAGGAAGAGTATCCATCCCTTTAAACCAGAAGCTCTGAACAGTGGATACCACAAATGAAGTCACCTTTTACATCTCCAATTCCATGTGTGAACTCCACTCTCTCTGGTCTTTTTACAAGGTCCTTCAATGCAAATCTCTTCTGCTTGCTGATACAGACCTAGCTGAAGAGAAACATTTAGAGAAGCAAAGTTTTCTCTGCCTATAAAGGTATCTTGATAGAAAAGAGAAAGCAAGACTTTTGGGAAATTAAAAGCTTATTTTTAAATTTTTTAAAGAGATTTTTATTTATTTATCTATACAAGAACTGGGGTGTAGGCCAGAGGTGCAGGGTGAGAGGATTCACCAGAGACAGAGTGGGGAGCAGAACAGTCAGACTGCCTGAAATACACTGCTGAGGGGAGCAGTGGGCGAGGCAAGAGAGGTCTGCTGCGCCATGTGGGTCCCCTCACTGGCTGGGGACCCAACTTGTGCTGCAGTAGCTGGTGATGGCTTGCTAGCACTAAGATTTTTAACTCCTGAGCCACCAGAGAGGTCCTAAAAGCTCATGTTCTTTAAAGTTGATCTAATCAGATGAGGTACTACCAATAAATATTGTGTTCCTCTTCAAACTCACTTTCAACACTCTTGGAATTTTTACTTGTGTATTTTTAAATATTACATATTAAATTTTTTATTCATCATAATATTTTAAATCAACTGAAATAGTTAAATTAATTTTTGCTTGTATTGGCAAGTGGATAAAACTTTAATTTTAAAACATTAGCTACAGAAAAACATTTACAACAGACACTAATTTCAGAGTAGTTCAATATATTAACAAGCCTTGTATTTTAAAAACTCCACAATGCAAAGAGTTTTCTCCACAGGATGCTGAATTCTTTGCCCTAAGGTATCAGATACTAGGCCAGATTCTGAAGCCATAACTTTGATTTTTTTTTTCTCCCTTAATCTGATCACCCCTGCCTCTAAATGTGAATGTCTGTGTGTAAGAGCATCTACTGACTACACATAAACATGAAGACACACACATGGGTAGTATATAGTCCTTCAGATCCTTTCTCTGAATTTTCCCCAATAGTTTCTTCACTTTAGGAAGTTTGGTCTTTTTTAGGTGGGAAGTAGGGGAAGAATGAATGAAAAGGTAGATATGTGTGTTGCGCTAGGTAAGTTTTCTAATTAGAAAAGGTGAGTAGCAATTACTTAAACATAGGAATCCTATAATGTGTAGTTAGAGACATGAACTCTGATCACATCCAGTTTGACTCCCACCTCTACCATTTACTGGCACCTTTATCATTTACTACAATTTATAATCTCTTCTGATAAGTGATTTAATTACTGCATACCAAAGTTACTTCTGTTTAAACATAGTTAAAACGAGTATCCGTCAATTAGAATTACTGTGAAAATTATGCAAGATAATGAATTCTAACATTGTTAGCAAAATACTGGCTACAAGGTAGCACTGAGTAAATGTTAATGCTTCAAGTTTTAGTAATATGGAAATAACTGAACCATTCTGTGATTTAATTTCCTTTACTTATTTACATACCATTCTCCACAAGAATAAAAGCATTTGGAATTATTTAGCTCAGACAATCGTAACCAAATAAATAAATAAATCTTTTTTTTCTCAATGTAACAGCGTTCAATAAATAAATAGTGTTATGCCGAAGTATCCGTGAAGAAAATAATTAAAGGAGACATTTTCTTTGGAGTTTCATTGCTCAATGAACCCAGTCTTTAAAAATATTTTAAGTTTTTATAAAAATGAAAGACTAATTCTTTATAATGATGTATCAATTATTTATAATTTTTAGGTAATCAATTAAATACATTAACAGTCAACTTCAATGTTTATCATATTGAGTGATTTTTACTTTGTTTTTTGTCAGCATTGAAATTTTTCTTCTAATAACATATTTCTGTTATTTGATATAAGCCTTTAAGCATAAATAAAAATATAAAATAATAAGATGATGATGTTCCAGTGCCACTCAGAGAGGAATGGATAAAAATAGGAAATATTGTAGGACATACTGAGATGAGAATGGCTTTGCTGACACCCACATGACTCATTTTTAACTATGCACGAAGTTAAACTTTACAGTCAATTCCATTTTACCACATGCACATTTATAATTAGATTTAATATTAAAGTGCATATTTTAGTGAGAATTATGTAGTTTTGTTTAGTTAAGCAGGTTAGTGAGTTTTAGAAACTTGGCAGACAAATGAGTGAGAGTTATTTCAGGTAAGAAGTTCTGTACAAAGGTTCAGTGTCAGTGTAAATAAACAATATTACTTTAAATGCTAAGAAATATAAAGGAACAAGGCTAGGTTTGTGTGATTTCTAGTCAAGGAAATAGTTCATGATGATAATTGCATGTAAGAAAATTTTAAGTTTAGACTTTGATTTATAACTTTTTTAAAAAATATCTACACAGGCAGAAAGAGGATGTAAATCTTGGATGTAAAAAAATTTTTTGCCCATTTGTGATTTTAATAGGGTGAATCTCAATACACCCTTCTAATCTTGGCCTATGGATGGTGTAAGATACATCCTTGTTATAAAACACATGTGTGCACATACTTAATGTTAGGGTGTGATCTCTCAAGTACTCTTCAAGCACCCTGGCAGCTAAAATAAAATGACAGAATGTAAATTTCTCAAATAATGTTTAAAATACGCATCCATAATTCTTTTCATAGAATTTATATAGTAAGAATCACATTGAAATGTCATTTTTTTTTTTCAAATTAACCCTCTCTTCTTGAAGTAACATCTTGTAATTACTTGAGGACACAGACTATTCCTCACTAGAATTTTATCCTACAGTTTGACCCTCTCCTGTCCTGGTGCACCAATACTCTCATGAAATATTTTAGTAGAGATGAAACACTAGATAGTGTAGAGGATACAGGCACATTAGCAAATAAGCAGTTGCCTGATTTCCTAAATGAAAGAGCCTTGAAAATTAGAAAAGCCTTTCAGGATCACTTAAATAAGTTCCTAATATACAGATGAGTAATAAGTTCAGAAAATATAAAGCACAAAAAAAAAAAAAAAAAAGAAAAGAAAATGTAAAGAATGTCCAGAACCAACACAGAACAGAGAGCCCAGCTCATTTCCTCATGCCAGTTATGCCAGTACAGGGAAGATCAAATGGCTCCTGGGGGGCATTGTTCCAGTGAGTATTGCATTTCTAATCTGTACAAGGAAAGCTATGGGATACTCTCAAATTAAATCATGACTGTCAACCAGAAGTTCAGTTTTGCAAAAGCTGTAGGATATGAAGATTCTGCAAGAAGTAAAAGACAAGTGGGTTGCCTCTACTAAATATCTGTTTACCTGCAGGGCACAGCCACAAAATTATTAAAAATTCTCATGTGTGTACAAGAAAGAGAGAAAATAAGCTTTTTATAAGAAAATATTCCCAATATTCCCAAGGGAGATAATATAAACTAGATGAAAATATAAAAATCAGTATGATCAGATCTAATCATATATACCATTTAAAGAAAAACAGTATCATTACTAATTTCCAATGATTGTTATGACTAAAATTCCCAGCTAATATTATTGACACATCATAGCTATGGTATGATGTACTTTATAAATTAAGAGTTGACATTAATGTCAGTGATGTATTTGGTAAATTGACTGAGTCAACAATAGCAATGAAACAGAAGAGAATATAAATAAAATGGACTAGATCAACATGGATGGAACTAGGGGAGATGATGCTAAGTGAAGTCAGTCAAATTTGAAGTAAGAGAAATACGGGATGATGTCACTTATCTGTGAAATATAAACTAAACAAGGGTTCAGATAAAGTCAAATTTAAAAACTAACCCTTGAAAGCTAACTCTAGAACCGAGGCTTTCAGAAGGAATAGGAAGGAATGGCAGAGAAAGCATAATGAACTGTGGTGGTGGACTGTAAGTACTCTGCTGGTGAGTAACTACACCTCAAGGAGAGAGTCTCTATTTCCAGAGTGCCAGCAACAATGTAAAACAATGGTACCTCATTAAAAAATTCAAGCAAACAAATACAAAGAAAGTTTCTGCACAGCAAAAGAAATTATCATTAACTATCACTATAACAAAAAGACCCCCTTTTGAATAGGAGAAAATATGCGCACATCATACATCTGGCAAAGAGCTAATATCCAGGATCTACCAGAATCTCATACAACTTAACTATACCAAAAAAATAAATGGGCAGATGACCTAAATAGGCACCTCTCCAAAGAATGCATACAAATGGCCAATAGGTACATGAAAAGATACTCATCACCTCTTATCATTAGAGAAATATAAATCAAAACCATACCATATCTTTGAGAATGACTCATATTAAAAAGATTAAAAAAAGAAGTGTTGTCCAGGTGTACAAAGGAAAAGAAATACTCATACATTGTTGGTGAGAATAAAGATTGATCCATTCTCTATTGAACACGGTGTGGAAGTTCCTTAAAATGTAAAAATTGATCTACCAGATGATTCCTCAATTTACTTGAAGGTATCAGGAGAATGCAAAAGCACTAATTTAAAGGGATAGATGCACACCTATATTCACTGCATTACTATTTAAAATTACCAAGTTATGGAAGCAACCTGAGTATCCAAGGACAAATGAGTGGATTAAGAAGATGTGATATAGACAGATATAAATCTTTCTTAAAGAAATCCTGCTGTTTATGACATGATGGAACTGGAGGCAATTATACTAAGCAAAATAAGCCAGAAGGCAGTAGACAAGACTGGATTGCTGTGCTCATATGTAGGCTACACAGAAACAAAAAAGAATGAGGCAACATCCAACCAAACACAAACCTGAGAAATCGGACTGCAGAACAGGCTACCAGAATAGGGGGGAAGAGTATGAAGAGCAATGGTGGGAAGGAGAACAGTAGGCTATGGTGAAAGACTATGGGTGCCTTGGTGGTGGGTGTGGCACAGTAGCACACATGAGAAGAGAGGGAATCCTATATTTACAATAATTTTTGTTTCATTGTATAGACATCAGACTTTACTAATAATGCTGATAGATGGTAAGTTATCAATAATGTATGCTTATTATCATAATGGCTATAAAATTAATAATACAATACCTCATAGAAGGTAATAAATAAATGATTATCTTTACTATCGTGTGTCCACCACTGTGAGTTGCTAGAACTTAAACCAACATGAGAAAAAATATACTTGATATGATGACTGTTGGAAAATTTTCCAAAGTGTCAAGAAACCCTATAACAAGGATGCAAATAAGAAAAAAATAAGGAGGGTTTAAGTCTTCAGAGAACAATATGGAGACCATTGAGAAGAGATTGGTTTTCAATTTTAACTTTCCAGTAGAATATAGCCTCTTCCAGAACAGGACCAGGGTCTAGCAAAATTTCTTGAGCATCAATGGAACAGGTAAATATAATACTATAGACTTCAGTTTTTTCATCTATATAATGGTATTAATAATAGATGTCTATTATCTGAGAACATTGTTATCAAAAAGAACAGTTATGACAGAAGTAATATAAATCTGAAGAGATTTGTAAATTTTGCTGTAGGCGTATAGGTCATTATTATTGTGTTAGCACCTCATTATAATAAAATGATTTTTATTGTTGTTAGGTACAGTGTGTGTGTGAGAGAGAGAGAGAGAGAGAGCGAGAGAGAGAGAGAGAATTGAGGATCTATATGTCAGTGGACTTTCCATGTGGGTTCTGGTGACCACAGCATAGCAATACCTTAAACTGATCAAATCAGCGATCTGAAGTGTTTTGAAGGTAGAATTCTCTAGTTAATGAAATTAGTGGGAGACATCTTAATGCAGAAGGTTTTCAGCTTGAAGGCACCAAATGGCAAGGGTAGGTCCCACAGGAAGTGCTGTGGTTGTAGAAGCAGTTATTGAAATAAGGCCAACGAGGCTGGTCGAAGGGCTACCACTACAAAATAAAGCGAAAGCTCTGGCTCTGACTCAAAGGTAACTTATAGTCCTCTAGTCTGTCAAAAAAGTCCCCTACCACAGCAACTACATAGGTCCAATGTGCCCTAGACATAACATACTTCAAAAGTAAATACAAAGCCAAAATGCCACGACAAGTTCTATAGTGTCCACAGGTGTATATCAGTTTTCTGAGCTGGGACATCAGGATTGAATGGAAACGTATCTTTCAGGAGTTCAGAATAAAGACAAGGAAAATATAAGGAAGCTTGCAAATATCTTTTTCATATATCTGAATTCCATCATTTTAGGGATGATTTATATAGAAGTACAGTAGAAAAAGTAGGACTCAGCTAAAAGGTACACTTTGCATTTTATTTCTCTGATATTAATTATTTTAAATCTGTTTTTACATCTACAAAAATATTGTCGCATCTCTAATAGGTAAAATTAAAATGACAATATATTATACTATTCAGGTATGACAATAACACTATAAATGATGAAAGGGGTAAAATGAAGGTACACTGTTAAAAGAGTATTGTGAATTTAAGAAATGTGACTTATAGAAAGATCGCGGTAACATAATACATATTGCAAACGAATAGGAACAACTTAAGAAATAACAGATAAAAACAATATTCCAAATTAAAGCAGAATAAAGGCACAGAGCACAGAGATAGATGGAACAAAAAGAAAACAACTGGTAAGCTTTGTAGTTTTTTAAAATATATTAATAATTTCATCAAATGAAAATATCAAAATATAGTAATGGAATTTTAGATATTGTTAGGTTGGGGGGAACAATTATCTTTTTTCTATAAGAATCCACTTTAAAGTAAGACTGAAAGTATTGATAAAAGGATGTAAACAAAAAAAGCAGATGGTAACTGTTCAAAAGAAAGATATAGCGAACATATTAATATTAGACACACTAAAATTCAAAACAAAGAGTTTCATTAGTGACAAAAGTAAAATACATGATAAAGAGTTATGTACTAATAAAGAGCTAAACATTTGTTATGCAAAATGTGATCAAACTACAAAATGAAATAGATAAGCTTACGTTTATACTTAAGGATATCAGCAGTCCTTCCTTAGTAATGGGAAAAACAAGTAGACAAGTTGTTAAAATAAAGACTTGAACATTTGAACATTATCAGTCAACTTAATTGAAATTTAGAACACTCAGTAACAATAGAATGAGCATTCTTGTTAAAGTTCATGGGAACTTCTCCAAAGTAGAAAGCTATATTATTGGTTATAAAACAAATCTTGAGAAGTTTAGAATTGAAATAAAATAATGTTTCCCGACTATAAAATAATATTAGCTAGAAATCAATAACAGGAAAATAGGTGGAAATTCACCATAAATTTAGAAAAAATATATGCTATATATCCAAATAGTTAAAAAATAAAAGGAAATTAGAAAATATTACTAATTAAACAATAAAAACACCATATCAAAATATATAGAATATTTAAAGCAGTCTTTAGAGAGAAATTTATAGCATTAAATGATGTATTACAGATATGATATAATCAATTGTCTCAGTATACAGAAATAAGCAAAACATAAACAGGAAAGGAAATAAAGCATAAGTCAATGAAATATAATATGAAAATAATAGAAAAAAATCAAAGACATCAAATGTTAACTACTTAAATAGGAAAATTGATAAAATTCTAAATTAATAATAACTTTAAAAGATGGAAGAAAAAGAATACCACATTCGGAATGAAATGAAGCACTTCACCAAAGATGGTACATATGCAAAAGGAAAAAAACCTTCCCATCAAAACAATCAAATGACTCATTATTTTACTGAGAAATTCTACCATCATTTAATGAATTCCAGGCAAACTTTTACAGAAAATAGATGAAGGCATTGTAGACAGAATGTTTGTGCCCCCCCCCCAAAAAAAGAATCCATAATTTCAAACCCTAACCCCTATGTGATAGCGTAGGGAGCATTGTTAGGAGGTGATTAGGTCATGACAGTGTTGTCCTCAAGAATATAATTAATGTCCTTATAAAAAAAGCCTAAAGAGCTTCCTCAGGGTCTCCTTGGTGGCACAAGGGGTACTTAAGTGCCAGCACTACGAAGCATCTACAGTCACTGAAGCACTAGTGTGAGCCTGGCTAGGGAGCTAACCCACATGGTGAGCAGACCTCTCCTGTCATGCCCACTGCTCCTCTCAGCAGTGTATTTCAGTAGATCTGCCTGTTCTGCTCCCCACTCTGTCTCTAGTGAATCTTCTCATCCCCCACACCTCCGGTCTACACCTCAATTCTTGTATGTATAAATAAGTTTTTTAAAAATATAATAAAAAAAAAGAGCTCCCTCTGTCTTGCAGTCATATAAAGACCACTATGTGTGAAGCAGCATGCACATCCCAGCAGACAATAAACCTACAGTATCTTCATCTTAGACATCAGCCTCTACAGACTGAGAGAAAAAAAATTGTTGTTTGAACCACCCGTCTGTGGTATTTTTGTTATAGCAGTCTGAACGAACAAAGTTGTAATTCTTCCCAATCATTTTATGAGACATAAAATCTGGCATAACCCTGGTACCAAAAACGGAAAAATATATTTTGAAGAACTAAAGAGTTTATACTCCTCAAGAAAAAAATATACTTTATAGATATTAGTAATTTATATCAAGCATTAAAGAAAAGTTAATATGTCTAGGTAAAGTGGAATCTATCTCAGGAAGGCAACAATGTAATCACTATATTAATAAACTAAAAACAGTATCATCTCACTAAAAGTATAAAGGTATTTTTAAAAATTAACAAATTCAACGTCAATTCATAGCAAAAGAAAAACTTTCAGAAAACTAATAATAGGAGGGAATATCCTTACCCTCATAAAAGGCATCTATAAAAACTCTGTGTTATTAAATATAATGGCGAGAAAATAAAAGGCTTCCTTACCGAAGATCAGAGCAAGGCAAGAATGTTCACGCTCCATTTCTTTTCAATATTGTACTGGCAGAACTAGCTGAGCCAATAGGCAATTATAAAGAAATAAGGGATCAAAATAGAAGATGCAAAAGATTTTATTCCTGAGTAGGATGATTCTATATACATAGAAAAGTCTTCATACACTACAAAAAAAAAAAAAAGCCTGTTAGTACTAATAAATAGGTTTTCCATGAACACAGAATATATAACCAATATTCAATAATAACCAATTATATTTTTATGTAGGGATATTCACTTGGAAATGAAAATTTTAAAAACATAAAGTAACTGGGGATATATTTTACATAACATGTGCAAGATGTATGTGCTTTTTGGACCTCCCTGGTGGCGCAGTGGGTTAAGCAACACACTATGAAGCAAACTACAGCCACCACAGCACGAGTTCAATCCCTGTCGCTGGCCGGGGCGGGGATCCACAGGGTGCGGCAGATCTCTATTGCCTCACCCGCTGCTCCTCTCAGCAGTGTGTTTCTGTTGATCTGCCTGTTCTGTTCCTGGCTCTGTCTCTGGTGGATCCTCTCAACCCCCACATCTCTGGTCTGTACCCCAGTTCTTGTATGTATAAATAAATAAATCTTTCTTAAAAAGTATGTGCTTTTGAATATAAAAAAATATTCTAAAGAGAAGTCAAATATCTAAATAAAAGAGAAATATACTAGGTAAACAGATCAGGAGACTTAATACTTCTAACAACTTAATTTTCTACAAAAGTTTTCTATAAATCAATTTCATTCTAGTAATGGCCAAACAAGTTTTTTGTATATATCAATAAGCTGATTCTAAAATTTATATGGAATTCTGAAGGACCAAAATAAACTTCTAGGAGGAAACATATGAGAAAAGTTTTACAAACTTGAGTAAGGAAGTGATTCTTAGAGTGCACAAAACATGTTTCACCAAAAGACAGTTAATTTAATTTCATCAAAATTAAAAATGCTTTACAAGGAATGCAACTAGGGAAAGAAAACTAAAACTATCACTGCTTGCAGACGATATGATAATATACATAGAGAATGCCAAAAACACTACAGAAAATCTAATCAAACTAATCAGCCTGTTTAGTAAAGTAGTGGGATACAAAATCAAATACAAAAATCAGTTGCCTTCCTATATACAAACAACAAACCTGAAAAAGAAGAAATTAAGAAACCATCCCTTTTATAACTGAGACCAAAAAAAAATCTAATATTTGGGAATAAATCTAACAAAAGAGGTGAAGGGCCTCTACAAAGAAAATTATAAAACATTGCTAAAAGAAATAGAAGAAGACACAAAGAAATGGAAAGATATCTCTTGATCATGGACTGGAAGAATTAACATCATCAAAATGGCCATCCTACCAAAAGCAATCTACAGATTCAATTGCTATTCCAATAAAAATTTCAATGACATTCTTCCAAGAAATAGAACAAATTGATGAAATTCATATGCTGACACAAAAAATCCTCATAGCCAAAGCTCTCCTGACTAAAAACAAAAGGGAGGAATGGAGGCATCACACCTCCAGACTTCAACCTATACTACAAAGCCACGATACTAAAAGCTGCATGGTATTGGAACAAAAACGAGACACACAGACTAATGGAATCAAATAGAAAGCCCAGAAATAAACCCACAGGCTTATTGACAAAGGAGCAAAGAATATGCAATGGAATAAAGACAGCTTGTTCAATAAGTGGTGCTGGACAAACCTGATTGCTACATGCAAAAAATGAAACTGGAATACTGCCTTTCACCATCCACAAAAACCAACTCAAAATGGATTAAGGAATTAGACATAAGACCTGAAATCATAAAACACATAGAAGAAAAAGTAGGCAAAACTCTACATGACATACACTTCAGTAACATCTTTAAAGACAGAGCACCCAAAGCAAAGATAGTGAAGGAAAAGATAAATAGCTGGGACTACATCAAACTTAAAAACTTCTGTAGAGCAAAAGACACACTAACCAAAATAAAGCAACACCCCACTGACTGGGAGAAAATCTTTGCACAGAACACCACTGACAAGGGACTTGTCACAAAGATCTACAAAGAGCTGACCAGACTAAACAATCCAGTCAAAAAACAGTCAGAAGAGCTAAAAAGACATTTCTCCAAAGAGGAGGGTCAATGAAAAAATGCTCAACATCCCTTGTTTTTTTTTTTTTTTTAAGATTTATTTATTTATGCGTACAAGCACTGGGGTACAGGCCAGAGGTGTGGGGGGTGAGAGGATTCACCACAGAGAGCAGGG
>JAGFMF010011696.1:3246211-3274123 GCA_019455555.1 Galemys pyrenaicus
TAGGTAAGACCTGGAAACAACCTAAATGCCCCAAAACAGATGAGTGGATCGGGAAGCTATGGTACATATACACGATGGAATACTATTCAGCAATCAAAAAAGATAAACTATAGTTAATCATAGAAACATGGATGAAGCTAGGAGGGATTATGCTCAGCGAAGTAAGTCAGAAAGCAAAAGAAAATACCAGATGGTTTCCCCACTAGGAGGAATATAAGGGAACTAAATAAGTGACCAAGGAAAAGAATAATAACAATTAAAAAACACAACAAAAACAAAAAGACAAGGACAAATCAGAGATACTTTGTGGGGAAGGGGGAGAGAATGGGTTGAGGGCAGAAAGAGCAGAAGGGACTGAGGTGATGGTGCACTGGTGAAATGGTGGTGGGAAATCCATGGGGACCACAATTAATGTCAAATATATATATAAATAAATTTTTATAAAGGAACAAAGAAAAGAAGTCTTTGGATGCATAAAAAAATAAATGCCTATGCTGTAAAAGAAGCTATTAATATAATAAGAATGAAAAGACAAGTTATGGTGGGAAAAAAATCGAAAAACATGAGTCTTATCAAAATCTTATATCAAGAACATGTAAATAATTCTCACAAGTGACGATTAAGCAAAGGGTTTGAGGGTGTGTGTATGTGAATAGAAAAGGCAAATTTATTAAAATACCTTGCAAGGACGTATGGGGCAAGAAGGGAGATATCATCTGTGCTTTCACTTATTTTCATTGCAGTAGAATTAACATAAAACATTTTATTAGCTTCAGGTGCACAACAAAATGATTTAATATCTGTCTCTCTATATATATTGTGAATTGAGCATCACAATAAGCTCATTAAACAATCATCCCTAAGGTAGTTACACTTTCTTTATAAGAAGTTTTAAGGTCTCTCAGTAACCTTCAAATATACAGCATACAATATTGTTAATTGTAGCCACCATGCTGTCTATTACATTGCCATAATTTATTTCATCTCTATAAAGTTTGCATTTTTGGATCATTTGAACCCATTTCACTCACCTCCCACCTCCCTATCTCTAGCAATCACCAATGTTTTCCTTATCTGTGAGCTGGCATGTTTTTTGTTTGTTCACTTGCTTTTTTAAATTCCACAAGCGAGATCATACTGAATTTGCCTTTCTCTGACTTATTTCACATAGCATAATATCCTCAGGTCTATTCATACTATCACAAATGGAAGGATTTCATTCTTTCTAGTCACTGAAAATTTCAGTTCCATATACATATGTGTCACATTTTCTTTATCCATTTACTCATCATGGGCACTTAGATTTTTTATGTATCTTGGCTACTGTGAATAATGTTGCAATGAACATTGGTGGGGGGTGCAGATACCTCTTCAAGTTAGTGTTTGCATTTTCTTTGGATAAATACCCAGAAGTGGGATGGCTGGATCATATGGTATCTCTATTTTCAATTCTTTGAAGAGACTCCATACTGTTTTCCATACTGACTGTACCAATTTACATTCCCACCAATAATAGATCGGTGTTCTCTTTTTCCACATCCTCTCCAATACTTGTTATTTCTTGTCTTTTTGACAATAGTCATCCTAGCAAGTATGAATGAGGTGATATCTCATTGAGATTTTGATTGCGTTTCCCTGAATATCAGTAACACTAAGCATCTTTTCATATGCATCTATGTGTCTCCTTTAGAAAAAGGTCTAATCAGATCCTCTACCCATTTTCTAATTTTTTTTTTTGCTATTTTAGTAGTTTTTCATACATTTTGGAGAGTAAACCTTTATCATGAAATATTAGGCGGAAGAATAAGAACATGAAAAGATTCTCAACATCATTGAACATTAAGAAACACAAACTAAAACACAATGAGAAATCAGTATACACTTATTGGAATGGCTACATTTTTTTAAAAGTCAATGGAGGTCAATACTATCATGGGTGTGGTGCTTGGAACTTTCAAATATTTCTCATGGAAATGCACAGTGGTCAAGCCACTTTGGAAAGAAGTTTGGCTATTTCTTAAGTTAAACATATAATAACTGCATGACCCAGGAATCCCAGGTGTATGTATTGACTCGGGTAAAGTAGAAGACCATATCCGAGACCTCTAGATTGATGTTTATAACCGGCTTGTAATTCTCACCAAAAACTAGAAACAACACAAATTTTCAACTGCTAAATAAATAAGAAAATTGGGGGATATTAATCCAAAGAAAAATAAAAAAAACCAAAAACACTCTCATTGTTAAATAGAAACAGAGCTGATGCATTTAGTGACATGGATAAATCTTAGAAAAAAAAAATCTCTTATCCCCACACCCCTTCAGCAAATAGTCTCATTTCCTTGTCCTGGAAGAATTAACTTTTTTTTATTCCTTCCATCAAACCATCCATGCACATACCTCATCTGCCTCCCTCCTCCCTTCCCTCTACCCTTTCCCCTATTTCTTCTGGTAACCACTATCTTCTTTTTGCTGAATTCAAGATTTTATTTCATCTATTGTTTGCATGTAATTGTTCAGAAGCAATCCTCTAAGTGAAAGAAGCCTGACACCAAAGACTACATATTATATAATTTTCTATGGCCTCTGACAAAGGCAAATTGTAAGGACAGAAATCAGATCTATGGTCACCCAGACCTGAGGTAGATTAGGTAAAAGGGCATGAGGGAAATTGTGGGGGAGGGGGAGCTTGGGAGATATTGATTTTAAACATGTTCTATATCTTAATTGTAATGGATGTTACATTTATACTTTCTACATCTGTCAAAACTCATAAAACTCTATACTTTTAAAAGATGAATTTCATGTATGTAATTTATACTTCAGTAAGCCTTCCAAAACTGTTAAGAAATATGAGAAAATAATGTCAGTAATGGTGTCATTTATAGAGATGTCTGTCTTTACAAAGGATACCATTTATATTTCTCTAAGCACAATTTTGAGATTAAATAATATAGTGGTTCTTTTATCATCTCCCCTTCTTCTCCCAACTCCATTTGGATCAAAGGCCAACATGACAGGAGATTGTATCAAAAACATAGAGTGAAATATTTGTTTGTTTCCTAAGTTCCTCCACTGGAGACTACTTTTGTCTGGCCATGTCCCTTGATGAAAGGTGACACTTCTGCCAGGCAGCTTTCTCAACCCAGATCTCTGTCTCTGACACTCTGTAATCTCCATTAACCCTTCAGGATTAGTGGTGCCTGGTTACTACTGGTTCAGTGTACTATACCATCCTTTCTAGTTCCTCTGCATACTGCACACATTAAATTCTCCTACAATTATTCAATTCAAATATGCCATCTCTTTCCTGCCAATATCATTACTAACTCATAGAGTTAGGTTCAACTCTGGACCTATCATATTTTTAAGCTGTGAGAACTTGGACTATTCATTTAACTTATTTGTTTTTTAGTTTTCTCATCTGTTATATGTGAATAATAATACCTCCAAGCAAGACTGTTATGTGGATTAACAATATATGAACTGAAAAAAGGCTCCCTTTCTCATCTTAGTCTCTGCCTACACATTTGTGATTATTCATTCTCTATTTCCTCACAGTATCCCATTCTTAGTCTCTCCTATAAAGGAACAGAATTTTCCTATTATGTATAAACATGAAAGAAATTCACATAGGAAGATATAATGTGCAGAAGGTTGTATAAATGGCTTAAATGTACCATGGTTATGTTCCTGGAATAAATGGTTGCTATTTCTACTGCTGCAGAACAGTTAAGTCAAACTTTTGAATTAGGTCAACAAAATCCACAAATAGGGTGGAATCTTTGGACTGTCTAAGCAGGGACAGATCTGGAATAAATCAGCCACAGATATCACTTGTCAGCATGCTGAGGGAGGCATTTCAAATAAGGGTAGAAGGTACGTCAAGAATATTGGCTTCTGGTAGCATTATGATGCATCCATTAAATCTATATTGAGAGTTTTCCATCATGTGGATTCAAGCTAACATAATCGTTTTATGGCAGTAATGTCTAAACAAGGGTCCACAATTAGGCTGTATTTTTATCTTGACTTGTGAACCACTGCTGCCAACTACTCAAATTTCAAGCTTGTTGAGACATATGTTATCCCTGGAAACCCTTCATAAAAATGAAGCATTTTACTGTCCCACCAATTCAGAGTGTTCTGGTCAGTTCCCCCATCTAGATCCAAATTAACCATGTAATAGTTTCTACACTAGTGAGTAGTATTTTAAATGGTTTTTAAAGCAAAACCAAAAAGAACACATTTCTTTCTACTTGTGCAAAAGCATAATCTGGTTTGGATTCTCTTTTCTATTTTTTAAAATAGTGAGACAGGCAGAAGTTGTGGGAAAAGAACTAGATATGGAATTAAGAAGGATCTGTATTTGAAATCTAGCTCTGCTATGACATCCTAGCTGTGTGATCGCATAAAGTCACTTTATTTAACTGAGCCTCAGTTTCAATTTCTGTCATATGTGGATCCACAAATGAATCAAATTAGCTGCTGATAACCGAACAATATAACATTGCCTTTAGGATTTAACTACCTATAGTTTTCACCATTTGCATATGTAAAGTTGCAAATGCAGTTAGTAAGAAATGAGAACAAAGATGACAGAAGAAGACATAGTTTGATTAAAAGGAAATTAAAATAAGGACAATATAAAAATGATCACAACCTCTGCATTTATAGCCCACATGTCACATCTCAGTATTTATAGATTTGTTAGTAACAGCCTTCCCAGTATAGCAATGTTAATTACCAAGTTGCTGTCAGTTTACTGACAGTGTATGCACCTGACTGATGCTGAAACTGTTCACCAAATATCATTTAATTTAAGGGTCCAAATATACCCTAGGAAATCATTTTGGGTTTCTGATTATCAGCTCCCTAAATCTTACTTTGAAATACCCTTGTGACTTTTTCTTTAACAAATCTCAGTGCATTTTATTTCCTAAATATGATTTGCAATAATTAGAGTTGGACTAAAACCTCAGGAAGAGGTGATGGGCTGAAGGTTGAATTTATATAAATGTATACTTAAATTTTCCAGAGCACAAGTTGCTACTGCTACTTAAATGTCATGATCAAAGTAATAGATCGAATAAATATGAAGAAGAAGGATAGAAGAGGGGGAGGGAGAGAGGAGAAACTAAAAGAGAGAAGAAAAGAGAAATTGAAGAGAGGCTTAGGGAAATGTTCAGTGGAAAATCTGTAGAAATGATGTAAGAGAAAGCAAAGGCAGGGATTGGAGTGAGGGGTGTATAACTGAGACTATAAAAACTCAGAGAGAAAACTCACCATCAGGACAGAGGTTGGGAGAAAACTGCACAGACAGGACTTTACAGTTAGAACCTCCTGATTTTTCACAAGGTAAGTTAAATATAAAAGCTGATAAAGATTTAGCTTTATTTTTTCCTTTATCTATTTTTTTTAATTTTCACATACTTTTTAAGTGCTTTTATTATATCTTCATTTTGTTAAAATTAGAAAGTGCTTTTGGTAATAATTCCCTCTCCAAAATGAGTACAAAATCTAAGAAGTTATTTCTGTAATGCAAACTTAGGGTGGAACTAATTGTTTTCTCAAACATTTCATATCTCTTACCTTGCTTTTTGCTTCAAGTTCCCATTTTACAGCAAAGAGAAAGATTCTATATGTATATTAATAATATTAACTTTGTTTCTATAAAAGTGTTCAATATTAGGAATTGTTTAATCAACAAAAGTGATCTTCCTTTAAAAACATAGGTGGAAGAAGTTTTATCTTTATTTCTATCAAAATTGGAACTTAAGAAACATACTAAAATGGATCAAATCCTGAGTTCTTCAAACCTAAAGTATCCTGTTTTTCTTCTTACAAAACTCAAATATGCAAGTATGATTAATAACATAGTTGGGAGTAGACTTAAACCCTGCAGTATATGATTTTTTTTTTTTTTGCTATTAAATGAACTGAGAGTTAATGTATTTCAGTTCTCTTTTAAAAGAATATTTAAATTTCTTCTTTTGAGTTTTGATCAGTGGAAATATTAATGTGCACTCAGTGAAATAAGGTCTAACAATGCAAAGTATTGTTCTTTTGAATTATAAGAATAGATTTTGGAGTGTGATTATCTGTTTTCTGAGTTATAAATTATTTTAACAGGCTATAAAATTCATATAATTATATTTAATGTTCTCACCCAAAATACCAGGCACGTTTTGTGTCTTTATTTTGAGATTACTCTTCAACACTCCTCTAGAATTTTTCTAAACAAAATCTCCTGTAGATATGAATTCAGTTTTCCTCTATGTAACTGAATTATACTGTGACTTCATTTAAGACCTTATTTATGATTCAAATTTTGTTTTTCTTGTCTTCTAAGATTATAACTAACTCTAATATAATGACTCATGGATGGGCAATAGAGAAGCAGTAGAGAATAGTAGACTAGGTTTGTGGAATTCTGTCTATAGTTTTAAGATCTCGCACAAGTATTTTTAATAATTTGAATATTTGATTGCTAAAATAAGATTAATTTGTCTCAGAACAATAAACATAAAGTAAGAGTCCTAAAACACTGATCAAACTCTGTCAACATCTAGCTGTGCAACATCAGACAAGACATAAGCCAAGTAGGACTCAATATTACATTATTGCTGAAAAAGACAAAAGAACAAGAGTGTCCAGATACTGAGATTTAGAATGGCTTAAGAAAGCTCTTCCATCAATTTTTCCAATTGCAGAAAGATTCAGTATTGCTCAGAATCTAATCATCTAAGCTAACCTCCTTGCCAACTTTTCATCTACTCTTATCCCTACCCATAAGACAGCTTCTGATTACATTAAGTGGTACAGTTTGAGGAACATAAGCTTTGGAGTCAGGAAGCTAGGCTTCTAAACCTGTTCCTGACTTCAACAGCTTTATGAATCTGAATGAGGCACTCAGCCTCCTTGGGGCTTCACTCTCCCCTCAGCAAAAATGGAGACAGTCCTGAGAGTCCAAAAGATGGGTCTTAGATTCTCTTCTACCCCTCAGCAAACAGACCAGGTCCATGGCCTGAATATCTCTCTGATTACATGCATTTTTAGCTGAGCCCATCCTCTCCTTTCTCTAATGTATTCTCTGATTATCTTTCTAGAACAGTTGCTAGCATCACCTGCCAATAATTGCCTGGTACCTTGTTTGACTTTGAGTGGCTGTTACCCAAACTTAACCCTTCTCCCTTATGGATGCTTGATCATCTCAGGTCTCAGGACTTACCAACATCATCTGCCTGAAATTGTTCCTCTGCCATGTCTCCTGTGCTGCCTCTTCTTCACTCATCTTCTTTCTTTCCTTCACTTCATTTCCTTTGGTCAAGTTAATAGTCCCTGAGTCACATTCTCTCTACATCTTGAGTGTTAAATTCAAGTTTCTAGTGAGTGTCTCCTCACTACGTGTTCCTATGATACGTAAGTCTCTAAATGTGTGAAAAATGCGCTTTTAAAATATCATCCAGGCCACCATCAGCAACTTAGCTGCTGATCCACCAGGTCATAGCTACAGCTTCCCAGGGACTTCGCCATGGCCTTCCTTGTGGTCCCACCTTGTTCATTATATCTCCTGCAACTTCTGACTTGCCCAGCTATGCCAGAGCAGTAAGAAGATTGGAAACTGATGTCCCACTTCCTCTTTCTTCATGCCCACACCATCCAGGTGCTCCCATGCTTCTTTAAAGTCTAGTTCCTATAACAAGGTCCTTAATTCCTATCACATTCATGTCAACTGAGATGACAGCCCTTGTTTTCTTCCCATTATGGTGTTCTCCATGCTAATATTTTCATAGAAACCTAATGAATAAAATTAATCATAATATGTAGTTTAGCATATTATCAACTATCAGACTAATTGCATTTGTAATTCTTTAGTGAAATTTCCTTCTACACTCAGTTTCATTATATTTTCTAATGCATCTTAACTCTAGATTCGAACTAGTAATTTCATTCTTTAAAAAGAACAAGGATCAAAGAAAGATATTTTTATAAAATAAAAAAATTGTAAGAAATATGAGAAATTGGCATGTAGAAGGCAGAATTAGGATAAAAGCTATTCTTTTTTTAGTAACTAAAATAACTTATGCCAATCACTTTATCTGCATTACTTCTAACCCTTATAATAAACCTATTAAGTACATCTTTACCCCTTTTTCCTGATGAGAATGTTAAAACAAAGTTTTGTAACATGCCCAGCCTGGGTAATGTCCACACCTAAAAGTCCACATTCAATATGTGGAGGCAGGAGATCACAGTTCTAGGCTTGTCTCAGTTCATATTTTTTTTTTAAAGGAAAAAAGAATTGGAATATTTCCTTTTAAAACAAATATGACTATTGTGAGGATGAAAGGGAATAATTAATTTCAAATTAAGATAGTATGCATATTTTAAAAAGAAACTTACAAAAATTACATTTGTAGGAAATGGAAGTGTTCTAAGAAGTTTGCTCTTACAGGAGGATATCCCTGGGCAAGAAAAGTGATTAAGGGTCTGCACCTCCACCAGGCAATGAGCAACCAAAGGACAGGGATAGTGTCTAACTCACTTCCACAGCCCTGTGTATACTAGTTCTACCTGATAAACACATCCTGTTGTTGAATATTATAAAATTTAGCTTTGCCCCTTCATTTACATTTTAAAAGATTTATTTTCACTGATTATATTGGCTAGTTTATGTCCTTAAAATATAAGTAAAAATTTATTAAATATTATGCATAAGTGCAGAGTGAAATAAAAGGTGAAGGAGGTGGTGATACACCACATTATTTGAGGTTTGTATATGCCATATTTAACTGTATTTATCTGTGAAAGCCAGATAAAATTTTTCTGTATCAGATGATCAAGCAGCATATTTAAGTACAAACAGACCAACTTCTCCTTATTTTTCAGTTTTAAATGTTCTTATTTGGACCATAAGTAAGATAGAAACTTAACAAACCCATTAACAGAGTTATCCACAGACATACAGAGTTCCTCTATTTCTAGGTGACATAGTCTTATCTCAAGAAACTTGTAATTCAAGGAGGTAAGTATAAATCAATTCTTATTAAGGAGAAATCATAAGCTCTACTAGGATAATTGTTGGGAAATATTGATGCATGCCCCTTTCATTAGTCTAAGAATCTCTCGTATGAAACATTAAAGGATATACAGGGATTCTGGCATGAATTTCATCACATTTGTAGGTATAAAACTTGGATAAATTTCTTTCCTTCTCTAAATCTTAGATTCCATATCAATAAAATTGGTATGTTAATCTTTGCCCTGTATTCTGATTTGCCTATAACATAAGACTGTTCTTTATTTATTCGTTCAACACATAATGTTAAGCCCATGCCAGGTACTGTGTTGAACAGTGAGATACAATGGGAAATATGTCATAGTTCCTGCGCTCAAGAAATTTATAGTGACAACTAAATACTTTGTGAAGCACAAAACTGAACTTTTTATTAAGGAGATCTTCCTTTAATGTATCATTATAGATTTCTGCTCTCTGAAATTTTTCTAAGACAAATAGTTGTATGATTGAAAATTAAAAATAAAAAAAACAGGCATTTAACATATTTTGAGATTTTAGAAGGAAAATAGTTCTAAAAAAATTTAAATGGTGCCAAATGAAATAAATTAGTTAACATATATATACTAATAAATTATCATTCTTGATTTTAGCATTCAGGGAAAGTTGTTTTAAAATGCAGGTGTCTGCCACACTGAGAACAACTCACCCATAAACATTTTACTTTATAAGCAATTTGTTTTGGAGGTGGAAAAATGTTTTATACTTCCACAAATAGGTTATACTTGAAGGAGCATGAAACCGAGACTCAGAAAACATTAAGTTGTTGTTCTGGCTCCTCTTCTAACTGGCTTTGTGACTTTGGAAAATTTACTACTGCCAATTGAAGCACGAATAAAAAGGGGAAAGAACACATTCCTGATATTTTAATTTACAATAAGGGAAATGTTAAATTTCTCAGTATCAATTTACATCTTCATTTCAGAATCATACTAAAAACATAAAGCAAAATTCCCATCAATCAACTTACTGAAAATAAGAATTAAAAAAAAAATCTACGCACCACGAGCATTTCTCAGATGTATTTCTACGAGAATGATACATGTTAGTGACAGAAGCTATGAGTTGTTCTTGGATGAAAATCTTTGGAGACTTTATATCTCTTATTTAAATTGATGAGAATCCAAAGCAAATTCCCATGGCTAAAGTTTTAAGTGCCACAGCCACACTCACTTTTCTTATTTATGGAGCCGAATTCACCTATGTGGATTCATAGGGCCAATAAGGAAGAGACCCTGAGTCATCTGGTCTGAGTCTCCACTTTCCAGAGGGCCAGTGTCTCAATCACCCGATTGCTCACTCCCCAAAGGAAACTAGAGACAACCTTCTTAACATCCTGTTCATATGCTGTCGCTCAATGAAATATCAGAATTATTTGTATAATGTCAGATGAAATTGATTAATACAAGTTTTGAGGAATATCTCTATGAATGGCCCATAATTCCCAAGGTGGTTATACCCTTTGCATTCCAAAGATCTGCTTCTAGCTCAGTGATGATTATTTTTATATCATGTAATTGATCTTTTCACACTATATTGTACTTTGTAAAATATTCTCATGCACACTTAGAGTTCACTTAAAAAATTTTACTTATAAAATAAGAATAAAAATGTAGTGATTTTACATGGAGATATATATATATAATATATATTTTTTAGTCAATAATATTAGCTATATGATTAAATATACTTTGATAGCTCTTTTTGGGCAACCCTCAACCAAATCCATAATGACCTTTATTGTTTGTAATTCACATAATTTTGTAATAAAATTAAAACACTGTGAATTTAAAAGTTGTGTTTTTTTCGACAATATATACATCTTGCTCTAAGTCATCAAGCTAATAAGTAACCCACCGAGGATACTTACACCTATACATCAAGTCTAACTCTGAGTTTTTCTTCACCATTGCGGAAATATTTTCCGGATGTTGTTGATTTATTGATTTCCTGATGTTAATGATTTATTGACTGAAAGGGGTATACTTTTAAAATATTCTTTAACTCAATGGAGTTTCTTTCAGAGAGGATGAACATGTTCTCAAATTAGATTGGGGTTATGGTTGTACATACCTGCGAATATACTAAAAAACATTGAATTCCACACTTTCTTTGGGTAAATTATACTGAATTATATCTCAGTATATAATCTCAATTATATCTCGATATATCTGTTTTTCAATTTTTAAAAAAATATTCATTAGCTCATCTAAAAAGTATTTTTGAAATAATGTGAAAATTATGCATACATATGTGGGTAAGAACATATTAGAAATGGTTTCAAATACATGAAAATTCTCATCAAATGTTCCTGGTTTTGTACCTTTTAATACTAAGATTTGTAATTACTGAAAAAAAAATCCAAATAATCATTTTACCCTGATAGGCTGTTACCTACAAATGCAGAAAAATAGAAAGTTGTCCAAATATTTAACATCTTTAATATTGATTATGCAAGTCTTTACATTTCTATTCAGTAAGTAACTTGAATATTGTCCTATCTTTTTTTATCTGAGCCCAAACACAGAGGGTATAACTGCACACTATAACATCAGGAATTCAGCTCTAGTAATTCCTATTTTGCAAATGTGAGAGAATTGAGCATATAGACCAGTCACACCCTTTCTAATCACAGTCTTGAGGTACAAGACTGTAAGGCACTTCAGGGTACAATGAGCTCTTATATCTGGACAGTCTGAAACAAAGGTTAAGATGCTACATGGTGTGAAATGTTCAAGTGAACACTTCAACAGTGTTATTTATAACATGAAAATACAGACACATAGTAGATCAATAGGCTAAAAGTGAAGCACACACTTACTGGTTTTATAAGGTAGATCTCATGCCCTCTGTCTCTTTAGAAGTTTCTTACTACCCAAAGAAATCTTATTCAAAAACTAATAAGAAAGATTGATAAACTGAAAAATTATAAACACCTCCTGTTTGGTGTATTCACACAATGATCATCTTTTGAGTGTTCTTTCTGTATCTGGAATGGACATGGGGCCAAGAAGAGTTTTAAATCATGGGCTATATTTATCCACTATCAACAAAATAGGGAAATGGAACTGAACCTAGTCTTTTCCTTCCCTCCCTATAATTTCCTCCGTTTCTAATTTTGTAGCAATCAAGTTCCAACTAGTTAATCAAATGTCTTTTGTGTGGCAGGTGCCAGGGTGTTTGTTTTCATTAGTGAACCAAATGCCATATTTAGGAACTTGGCCTTTTGGTAACTGACTGCACGCATGGCTTTAAACCATTAAACTTGTGTATTTAAACTCAGCATTTATTTTTACATCTCCCCATCCAAATATTCAGGATGTGGTTATCTGTAAGATGATACATTATGACTTTTTCCTATATACACCCAAGCACAAAAATATATCTCAGACATGATCATCAATATTATAAACACCCATCATCCTGTACCATTTATAAGATTGCAGCAATGAAGAAAAACCTGGTTAGTAAAATGTACATAAAAATAGTTAGAGGCCACATGGAAAGATTTATAATATTAGGAAATTTCACACTTCATAAACTGATTTTAAAATGATAAAATTGAGGAAGGGAAATATCACAATTGCAGTTTATCTTTGAGTAAGCTATTTTTAAAAATGAAATATGAGATCATTTTAAAAATACAGTTGTTTTCTTAATACATCTTATTTTATATTAAGGAAAGTTAAAGAGACATCAGCAAAATCAGAAGGGAAAAAATACAATTTAGTGGTTGATTTTCTAAAGAATAGATAGAGATAATGCAATCCTTTTGTTGGTGTTTTTGACAGATAATTGTTCTATTATTATTTTTCTGATGTCTCAGCATAGAGATATCTTCATGATTTATTGATTTTTATACCAAAATGTGCAGCTCAAATATTAATTTATCAGAAATAGAACACAGAAATAATTTACTTTGCCCTTCCAGAAAACATGGAATACAGAGAAGTAGCTAGAAACTAACATTATACAACAAGATTTCAAACAAATTAGTTGGTGCTATAATAAAAGACTAGTTTCGGTGATGTTACATGAATATCAAAATTATTTTATAAATGTTGTAGACAATGCTAAAATATTTTTATCTTTATCTTAACTATAGTAGATGGTTAATACAGATGCCATTCTGTCTACATAAAATACTTATTTACCTGTATTCTAGCAACAACATTTATTACTAAAATCTACATTGACGTTTCACAGTAACATTATTTAATATCAGCCATAAAGAAAATCTTGGGTCACACCAAAATGCAATGTAGTTAGTAAAGAAATAGTTAGGGATACATCACAAATGTTCCTTGCCATACAGTTATAAACACTATGTGAGATCAAGTAGCTACACATGAAATCAGCTCAATCTTCTCAAAATGCTTTTGAAGTAAGAATTACTTCTCATTTCACAAATACGGAAAATAAAATTCAAGTATGTTAAATAATACATTTCCAAGATCACACTAATATTAGAGGCAAAATTAAATTTAAATTCAGTTCTTCAGTTGCCATTCTGGCATCCTTCCCATTCTGTTCCCAGTAGATCTCCAGATTATTTATTGAGGAAACGGGAGATTACTGAGACCTCTCATTCACAGTAGATGAACTGGGGGAGTTCCCAACGCCCAGTACTAAGTGATAAAGTCAAATCCATTTGTTGTATGCTATTGCTAGTAAGCTTCCCTCCACAGGAAAATGCCTCCCTGTCACCAGTCAAATGGGCAGCCAGAAGTCCTAACACAGACCATAGATAAACCTCAATTGCTATACAGTGGTATTTTAATATTAAAAATCATAAACATATAAATGATACCTATTTTTCCTTACTACACAGAATTAACAAATGTAAGATTTTGACATATTTGGTTCTTAAAGCTATTAATAAAGTTAAGTCTTATTGTTTCCTCTATAATCTGATTTACTTCCTTCTTTGTCAGAGGCAATCATTGTAATGAATCAAGTTCTGTTTGCTTATATTTTAATTACAAGCATAGATTTCAAAATACATGGAATACATGCTTTGTGTATTTCCAATTTAGGTAAATGGTAGCAGCCATATGTGTTGTTCTATATCATCCTGCTACCCCTTAAAAGGGTTTCTTCAAATCTATGCATATAAGTATACATCACATGTATTAAATTCATTTTCATTAAGTCTATAATATGAATATGCCTCAACTGATTCATTTCTCCTTAAGTTCTTGAGTTCATTCCAAATTTTTACTATTGTAAATAATGAGGCTGTGAACTTTCAGATGCATTGTTTCTTTATAAGATTATGAATGAGTGTCTCTGAGATATATACCTAAAGTAAAAATGATTAGATTTTAGGTGGGATATAACCTTTGATAACCTTTCTGATTATTGTCCAGTTTTCTCCAAATGACTAGATCCATTGCTAACCCAACTAGCATTGCTGTGTGTGTGTTTTTTTTTTTCATTTCTTAACATCATTCTAACATTTGCAATATTGACTTTAAATTTTTGCCAAAGTATTATATATAAATGGTATATCATTTATTTCTTTATTTGTATTAAATAGTTTGCATGTATATTTGTATGTTTATTTCCCATTAAGCAATTTCCTTTTCTATGAAATGCCCATTGGTAACTTTGACCCATTTTTATTTGAGTGTCTATTTTTAATTTTACTCTTCAGTTTTACTTAAATATTTTCTTTTATATGCTGAAAATATATACCATTTTTATATACTAAATTTAATTTGTTTTTATTTTGTTTTTTTTTATTATCTTATACAGAATTTTTTATTTTGACAAAATGACATTTGGTAATTTTTTAAATAAGATCATGTTTTAAATCTTTCTTAAGAAATCTTTACATAACACAAGGACTTAAAACTACCGTCACATATATATGGCATTTTGAAATTTTGAATTTAAATGCGTAGAGACACAACACATCTTTCTGTTACACCAAACCTCCACCACTTCTTTTCCTGACATAGCTGACAAATTTTACACTTTTCCTTATACATTCTTGAGGTTGCAATCCCTCGGTGAGACAGAGAATAAAGTAAAACAAACTAGAGTTCCCAGACATGGTTACTTTGGATTAAATTGTGATTATACCTGGACAACCCCAGTCTAGGTTTCCATGGAAATGAAGTCCTGACAGAATTCATTCTAGTTGATTGACAGGTCCTATTAAGTATTATTTAAGTTTTGCAGACATGTACTCTACGTGTTGAAGTTAAATAATCTGGTTTGTCACTTGCCTCTAACAAGCTTATAGGAGCATTTGTTTTTTGTTTTTATATGCCAAACTAACTGATGTTAACCCTGATGCATATGACCCTTAGATGCTGGACTGGAGACTGGCCGGTGCACATTTTATCCTCATTGTGACAGTGATGCCGTGGAGCTCAGGAGAGGTGCTCTCAGTGGATATAGCAACAGAGGTAAAAAAAAACTAGTTTAAAGAACTGCATATTTTTAATGAATCAAAGGCATTTTGACTAGTGTCAGACACAGATGGAACTGACAAATAAGGAGATGCCTTGATAATGCAAAATCAGGAAATAGTCAATTTTTTTAACTTCTTATACTCACCATAGAATCAAAGAAAGCCCTTTAACTATGCATAAAAAAGAAGCTGAAAGAAATAACAGATTTGTACTCTTTGAACAAGAAAAGCAGAGAAAATTCATTATTATTTCAGTAAAATTAAAAATTAAATCAATTATATCAATTTGAAATGTAAAATTTAAATGTCAAAATTTGAGCAGCTTTGTCTAATTTTTTTGTTATATTGAAACAACAAAACTGTAAATGGTTTCTTACTGTCATGAATATAGTAGAAAGGAAAAGAAATATGAAGACATCCCCGCGAATAATCATTGGCTTATTTGATCTTGTGAAAAACATATATTCTTTGTACTTCTCAAAATAACATAAAGTGAGAGTATGAAATGCACTTTACCAAAGGAAGAGTTTTGTACAAGTGATATGAATTTTTTCCCGAGGATTGAAAATATATTTTAAAAGAAACAAAACTCTATATCTGTGTTAATTTGAAGACTGAAAACATATAGTTGGTAGGATTCTCTTAGCCGTCATTTAAAAAAATTAATTACAATAAATTAAAGATCAAAATCAACAGACAACTATAAATCTGAGATAGTAACTAGGGGAGGAGGGAGAAAAGAAAATGGGTGGGAAGAGCACAAGGAACTATGGTGACGGTACACTGGTGAATTGGTGATTAATTTTTCATGGGGATGAGAAATATACACTGTACAAAAATGAAAAATAATGTAAAATGTATAAAATTTTTAAAATAAATAAAATTAGGCAAACATTTGATTCAAAAAAAGGACCTTTGTCTTTTAAAGGTTTTTCTCCTGCTTTTAGAGATTTTTCCCCAATAATTTGAGCATTCCCTTCCCCATGATTCTATGTGTCAGGATTATTTAAGGAAATGAATGAAGTTGAAATTTTTAAGAGAACTTTGGAACCATATTGCAGATTTTGCACTGTAAGTAATAAAAAGCTATGCGAGCATAAAAAATTTCTTTTTATATGATGAAATTGGTGTTTGGAGATAATTAATTTCATGACAGCATTCAGGATGGAATAGAGAAGAGAGGGAGATAGGAGATAGTGATGCAAGTTTTAGGTTCATGAAGAATGTACTTTGAACATTGAAAAGGATCCAATGTAAGTCACCCTGGGAATCAGAAAGAGCAGGAGCAGTTTTCCAGAAAGAACTACTGAGACTTAGTGTGGATTTTATTGGTTTAGGAATGAGAAAGTTCAGTAGCTGCAATTTTCGGCATCACTCCGTAGCTGCAATTTTCGGCATCACTCCATGTAGGGTCAATGGAGAAGGGATGAGGCTTTTCCACATCCCCCATTGGGGTGATGATGGAACCTCAGTCCTGCAGGCAGGTCTGATGGCGTCTCCTCGAGCAGGGTGTGGGTGGTGCAGGTGGGCGCACCTGGGCTGTCTCAGGACGTGTATGGGCGGTGTCATGGGGATGCCCTCAGGAGCAAAAGCAGCAGAGCAGAGTAAGCGGATAGACAGAAGCAGCAGTAGCAGACTCAAGAGGCCAGAAGAGCTGGAGAGTGAAGATGCACCGGGCCTGGGAGCCTGCCAGCCTCCTGGCCCCTGCCCTGCCCTGCCCCCGCAATCCCGCCCACCGTGTACCTGTCCCCTTTGACATAATGATGCAATCAAAGCCTAAAAAAGCAAAAAAAAAAAGAGTCAGACTAAGTATTCAAAAAAAAAAAATTGTTCTAGTTGATGATGAAAAGCATTAGAAAATTCTGGATGGAGAATTTTCTTGAAGAAAGTGAAGAGAATGGAAGAAAGAATGTAAGAAGACAGGAAGTAAAGTAGTCCAAGAGTCTGGTTCTTGGGAAAATGTAATTAAGTGGGGAAATGGAAGAGATCCTTGACCTAATATTTCTTCTTATAGGAAAACATTCTCAGGCTCTTAGAAAAGAAGTAGTATCTCCTGAACTACAGAAATTCTTAACAGGACGATTTTTTTAAAAAAATATCGTAGTTAGGCCTAAGAAAGGACTTCACAAACTGTAACCCATACATTTATGACTTGGATGAATTGCAAGTAATATATGTTATACAAACAAACATGCAAAGAAATTTTACATGAAACAAAAAAGTCATGGAACAGTGCTAATTCACTGTAAATACTCATTAATATTCACTAATAAATTACATGATAGAGATGGTGAGTTCCCTGAGGGTAGAAACTGGATTCTGGATATTTTTTTATCTAAGTAGAACCTGACGCACAGGGCAATTTCCTTTCTTGATCCAGTAAAGAATGAATGAGTGGATGACAGAATAGGGTTTAGTTATTTTTAGAACTCTTTCAATAAATACTCATCGGAAATTTATTGAATACTAATAATGAATAAAATACTGGGCTAGAAGAAACAAGAGGCTAAGTAGATACAGTCTTTTCCCTCAAGTTACTCACAATCTCATAATCATTACAAATATAGCTAATATGATATAGGAGGAAAAAGGAATGAGAGAAAGTGCAGAGAAAGTACTGTGAGAATGATAAGGATTTTGATAAAGAATCTGAAAGAATTATCAGTTTATTATATAAAACTTAAGAGGGAGATCTAGAGAGTCTGTTATTCTCTGTGTTTATGTATGTGTTGTGCACATAAAAGTGTATGTGTTTTCTTTTTATTTATTTTATATATTCTTCACTCAATGTGTTTTTGTCCCCAGTCTTTCTCTCTGGTGAACAATAACCTGATAAATCAAGTTTAACTGCAAAGCCTGTCTGCTAAAAGTAGCAAAAGCCAAACACTGGTGATGTGCATATTTGAGATCTAATTTTTCTAAAAGATGAAATCTCTTTTCCTGCCCCATAGGTTTTTGATTCTGGAGTCATAGATGAGCAGTCACCTCCTGTAGTCAGAGAAGAAAAAACAGACACTGATCTGGCAGCAAAACTCTTGCTTCTTGATGAACTTGTGTCACTAGAAAATGATGTGATTGAAACAAAGAAGAAAAGAAGCTTCTCTGGCTTTGGGTCTCCTCTGGACAGGCTCTCAGCTGGCTCTGTAGATCATAAAGGTAAACAGAGGTAAGTGATACTTACACTTTCTGATTCTCCTGCTCTGGACTCAGAAGCATACATCCAAATGAAAAAAAAAATACAATGAAAACTTTATAAGTAGAGTGATTTGATGTGTGTTAGCTAACTTGTGAGGTTCATAGTAGGATTTTAGAAATAACTGTTTATGGGAAAAAATGACTGAAATACTATGTATTAATATTGTTGTCATAATGTCACTTAAGAGTCGGTTGCCCTCAGATATAAAAGTTATTGCAAGACATTAGAGTATTTGGGAAATGAAGAAGAATGTGCTCACAAGATAAAAACAAACTCCTCATCAAATCCTACAAAAGACTTTATAATATGGCATGTTATTTCTGTATGTGCCTGTCTGCACATCCTGTACCCCAGTTACCTAGTTACTTGGAGTTCCAAGACTTGTGATTGTTTATGGTTCTGTGAGTATGCTGAGCATTATGATTCTTAGCAAATAGGATGCAATTTGCTAGTGTACTCCTCTGAAAAATTCTAAGAGCTACAGTGGGGAGTAAAATCCACTTTAAGACTGTAGTTCATATTACCTGTAATTAAAAAGTGATCTCAATGGATCAGGAAGCTGTGGTACATATACACGATGGAATACTATTCAGCAATCAAAAAAGAAAAACTAGATGCATTCATAGGAACATGGATGAAACTAGAAGGGATTATGCTCAGCGAAGTAAGTCAGAAGGCAAAAGAAAAATACCAGATGGTTCCTCCCCTAGGAGGAATATAAGGGAACCAAATAAGGATCAAGGAAAAGAATAAGAACAATAATAATAATAACAATAAAGACACAAAAAACAAAAATGAAAAGACAAAGACAAACTGAGGACAATTGGTGGGGAGAAGGGAGGGGGAAGGTTGAGGGTAGACGGGAGCACGGGGGACTGAGGTGATGGTGCACTGGTGATATGGTGATGGGGAATACATGGGAATTACAATTGATGTCAAATATATATAAATTTTTAAAAAAGTGATCTCAAACCTGTATTTTGAAATTCAGACCCAATTTTAATTAAAGAAATACAAATTAGATACAGTGTTGTGCTCTGGTGAAAAAAAGGAGGAAAAAGACACATCCTATCCCTTAAAAAGATCCCATATTATTAAGAAACACAAAATATTTATAATGAATTTTAATACAAAGTAAGAAGATATTCCAGAGCAATACGTAGAAGGCTGTGGAAGTCTAAGGAATAAACAAACTTTCAGAAAAGAAAGTGTTGTGCCTTCTAAAAAATATTTCTTTCATTCTTGGAGCTTGTGACATAACCTGAAAAATAATTTGAAAAATCAATATATAAATGTTATAAGTAAATACTTAGATAGAGAGTCAGAGTAGCATATGTACTAAATATATATTACATCAATATCAATCTATATTGAGGTTTCACATAACAATTTCTTTGGGAAATATCATAAAAAGATACTGTATTAGGAGCTATAATCTAACATAGCTCACCTTGCAAAAAAAAAAGGGAAATTAGAAAATATTTAATATCTAGTAGAACAGAATTTCACATATAAAAGATATGATGGTGGAATTCCATGACAACTACACTTGAGAAAAGAAAGCAAACATTGTTTGAAAATGAACAATGATATAAAATATATATAAATAATTATTTTTTTAAAAAATCACAAAAAAATAAATGAAATCAATAAATAAAAAGGTTTGATGGTGGGAGAACTACAAGGACCACACTGGGGCGAAAATCAAGTGCTGTCCAAAAATTAACAACAATGTAAGAAAATAATGAATAAAAAAATAACCACACAAAAAAGCTATAAATAAACATTTTATACCTTCAAAAAATAGACTTGTTCCTATGAGCACTTCTTAAGGAAGTTACTAAATGAGTTTCTTCAAGCAACGAGAATACTGGAAAGATTATCACAGAACCAGTTTGAGCATAACATTAAAAATAAAGTGATATAATGGTGCAGGAAAAAGATGCACATGTTGTAATCATTCCATCTAAAAATATGGATACAATAATGTATCAAACAAATAAGAGACAATGAGAGCATATAAAATTTAGAATGAATTTTTGATTGTTTCATGGTTAACTGGGAAAAAGGGGCTATCCCAGCAGTTACTTGGGAATGTGAAGAAAGACAACAAACTAAACTGAATGATAAGAGACAAAAACTGAATAGAGAGGACTAGGCTTTTCGTACAAAAATGTTACTACAAAAATAACCTAAGGGGGGCCTCCCTGGTGACACAAGGGGTTAAGCACCCACTCTGAAGCATCCCCTGGCAGGGAAGTGACCCATATAACACAGCAGACCTCTCCCGCCTCACCTGCTGCTCCCCTCAGCAGTGTATTTCAGTCAGTCTGCTTGTTCTGTTTCCCACTATGTCTCTGATGAATCCTCTCACCTCTTGCACCTCTGGCCTGTACCCCAGTTCTTGTATGCATAAATAAATAAATAAATAAATATTTTTAAAAAATAACCTGAGAAATAAAAATTTAAAATGCTCATAAAAATGAGCACAATATAAAAGGACTGTTTGAACCTCAGGCTTTTTCCAGGTTTAATCTGAAACTGGCCCCCTACAGGAAGGACAAGGAGCGTGAAAAGACCACTCAGATTCACAGGTGACAGGGTAATGAGTAAGGAAAGTTACAAAACTTGTCTGAGGCAGTCATGGAACACTTTTCCACATTCAACTTCCTCTTCCTGCACTATCACCACCCCTCACTCACCAGCCCCCTCCAAAATAAAGGAACTTAAATAGAGAACTATTTTATTGAGCTCTAAATGAATAAATTGGAGACCTAAGAAAAAATTCACAAAATTTTACAAATCAGTAATTTGTAAATATGTACCCTGAAAGAAACTAAACAGCTGAAATACCGTGAAGAATTTTCATTCACTTTATCAGTTTGCCAATAAAAACAAAAACACCAACAGATCAAGATATTTTCCAGGACAATTTTAGCAAATCTTAAAGTATGAAACATTTTGTTCATTCACTTCAGTTGTTTAAAGCCTGAAATTGATATATCAGCATTCCATTTATGCAAACAAAAGGAAATAGCTATATTTATATCTCCACTATCTTTTAATATAGAAGATATTGATGATTACCTGGAATTTTTCTAAGATTGTTTCCCTAACTCCTTTGCACTATATTAAATATCTCTTGATTGCTTCTCGGCCTTTTAGCTAAGATCAAGTGTAAAAATATCTTGCAAAAACAATATCATAATAATTCTCTATATTTGAGTTTAATTACTATAAACATTTTCACATTAATTCTCCCTTTACTCTTTTGAGTTTATCAAAGCATATTTTCTGTGTCAGTCAGGTTCCTACAGAAAACACACAACATTTAAAATAGAGAGATTTAAGAAGAGTTTATTGATGGCAAGACTACTTACAAAAGTGTCATAATAGGTGAATTATTATGGATGGTCCAACAAACAGCCTGAGGACCTGGACTAAAGAGATAAAAGAAGGGAGTTTTCAAAAGTTAGAGTCCTAAGGTGTCAGATTCCTTGAGAGAAACAGTGAACTTTGATCAAAGTGAAATTACCTTTCTTGGAGAGAAGCCAGAATTACCCTGATCTGGCTTCCAGTCTCAATCTCTTCCTGCCAAGTCTGCCCATAGTCTACACCACACCAAAGTCAGAAAGTGACTCTGTAATCCAGACAGGTAAGCCCCTTTGACTGAAAGCAGGGTGAGAAAAAGTAAAAAGTGTATCAGGAGAGCAGAGAGAAGATGCCCAGCACAATACATACATTACATCAATTCAGGTCAAAAAATACTTTGCTCCAAAACATTGTTGTTATAATCACTTAAATGAAAGAGAACCACATAGGGCAAAATCAAAATGCAATTTTATCCCTCACCCACATACCTTTGATCCCATCCAGCAGGAACTGTTTCCCCTCTCTTGGATAAAAACAAAGGCAGCTATTACAGCTCAGCAGGTCACAGAAATAATAAAAGTCCTCTGGTCACTTTTATTAGAAAAAAACATATCTGCAATCAAAAAAACCTTTTTATGTCTTAGCCCAAATTCTTAATGTTACTACTAGTTTCCCTTGTCCTTTCAAGGTGGAAAGCTGTCACGTGAAGGGGATAGTGTCAGTTTAACCTCATTCATTTTCTGGACCACCATGGACTACCTTCTGTCTTCTCCAGTACTAGAATTGGGGTACAGAGAGGGAAAGCAAAGTGTTACTTGACTGATATTATCTCAACTTGACTTTAGTGCTCTCTGGCCTCAGTAAATATTCAAGGTTGACTGTTTATCATGGGATCTTTATGGGGGTCATTTGCATCACCCCTACTGAAAACATCCATATTAAAATCTTTGTCTCCAACACTTTTCTCCCAGGAGTATCAGTTTTGCTCCTCATCCTCTCAGCTTCTTCATTTGACACCACTATGAGCATCCTGCTGAGACTACCTCATTCATTCCCCTGGCAGAAAGGGGTTCAGGAAGGGTCCCTTTTATAATTATCCTAAGCTAACCCTACCCATGCAGATACTCTATATCTGCTCCCAGAAAACCTACATACTTGACACTACTCACTGAAAGAACTGTTCCTTATGTAGTTGTATACTCATCCTGGCATGGAGTCAGTTCTCACAGCTTCTTGCCCTTAATGTTTCATAGATACTGTTGTGTCAGCTCTACCCTCTTTAATAGCTACACATCAAGCTCTCTGAGTGGTTTATTGAAGCCCCTCCTCCACATGAAAGAGGAAGGAAAATGCCTATTCCCCAATGATTTGACCCTGAGAAATTCCTCCTCACCTGATCAACATTAGTGCTTTTTATTAGATTAAAATCAGAAAAATCAGCTAGTAGGAACCTTCATTATAAACACTGTATATGTCTAGCACATCACTTTGGAATACAGAATGCAATTCTTGCCACCAAGTTTTTTCTAAGCTTTTCTTGAGCCACAGTCAAAACTGAGATAAAAAAAATTCCATTTTAATATTTTGAAGGTTTTTATTTAATCCCCATAATACCCTGATGAGATAATATCATTTCCATTTTTTTTGTGTATGTATTTTCAGAGACAAAAGGATTTCCTAGATTACCTACCTAAAAATTCAGGTCATTCAACTCCAAGTCCAAAGACTTCACTTAAACAAGCTACTTTTGATCAAGAAATTAAAGTTTTCTATAAATAAGCCACTTACCCAATGCCAAGAACAGTGAGGTTTCCTTAAAATATATGCACTAAATCAATAGTTTTAGAAAAACTGCACCAGCAATATATGGGTTTGTATCCTAAGCCAGACATAAAATAAAGTTCAAATGAAAGTTGGGAGTAATGGTTCCAATTTCAATTTGTCAGACATGATTGACTTTCTTGATGACAGTCCTAAGTATTGGAGAGAAAAATCCCAATGATTCATTTTTATTTCCATTTTATTATGAAGCAATGCCACACACTTAGACAAAACTAGGCATCTCATGATTTTTGCCATTTCTTCAGTTTTCATGTGGTGATATCCAAAGGATGTAGTTTAAAATGGGCTACTTTTCAGATTGAGAAACACACACACACAAAAAAAAAGTGACTCAGAATTTGGTGCCCTATTTCCATGCTTACTTAAGTGATCATCAGTCATTCTCCCCAATAAGTGTTCTTTATTGCTTGTCTCTTCCATCCCACACCACAGAATGAGACAGTCTCTGTCTTTTCTCCTTAGCCTAATTCATATGTGAAGATTTAAAACTTTCTCCCAAAAGTGTTAATACTAACTTCCAGATGTAGATTTTGAAATATACATTACTCACTCTAGAAATATACATTACTCACTCTGAAATTTCTAGAAAATATTTTTGTGTAACTACAAAAATTTGCTGGATGGAAATTTCCAGAGTTTCATAAGACCCTCAAAAGAAGTTCATGAATCAATTAATATTCCTCTTTGCACTATCCTCAGTTCTATAGCAGTTTCCAAATCAAGCATATTTGGGTCACTTTTACAGTAACTTGTGTCATTGTTTGACTCCAGAGCTCATGGTTTCTTTCTGACTGCCTGTTCATATGGCTCATTCTTTGGAATAATGCCTCAGAAGATGATATTATGCTTAGTCAGCACCATCATCATTAATTTAACAGAATCTGTTTAAAACTGAAACATCACTTTTGAGATAGAATTCTAAAACTGGTTAGTCAACTTTCTGCCAAGAAAAGTAGAACTTCTTCTATTATTTTAGATGTATCTCATTTATTAGCCCTCATGTTCCCCAGCTTCCTATTTCCGCGGAGAAAAATTTCAGTGAGGGAAAGATGTTCCTCTGCCCTACCATTTAGTCACTCCTTTGCAGGGGAGAAGTGATCATTTACTGATAGGTCAATTTGGGAGGAGGAGTAGAGTTAAACTCATGTCCTTCCAGATGTTATTGAGTAACTATGACTACATGTGTAAATCTGTTTAATCCAGGGAGGAACTGTAAAGAATTCCTTTTAAATGCAGACATAAAGCTTTATCCTACATTGTATTTGATTACTAACCCCAAAGTGAGATTTTTATTTTTATCCATTGACTATTCAATTACTACTTCTTTATTATTTCTGATTGTAGACTCATTGGGTAGGGGATGATTCTGTGTTGGTTCCTAAAAACCATACCATTGCTTAGGTTTACTATGGTCCTTCATCCTAACATTCTGGAATTTAAATTTAAAAGACTAATTCTTTTACACTGAAACATAACTCAGCGAAATCTGATTATTTCCTTTTTCATTCTTTACAGGACATTGCTGAGTCCTTCATTTTAGAATATCCTTGTGGATCAGTCCTTCCAAGCTCCTGTATTTGTTTCTGTCTTTTTATAGCCATTTCTTCATTGTATAAATTTAAATTATGGTAACTGAGATTGCAGGATTCAGGAGCACCAATTGCTTTATTGTTTCTACATGCTCTATATATTCTTTCTGTAACTCTCAAATTGAGTGTGATCTCATCTCTTGTGAAGTACCAGAGCATTTTGAGTTTCACTGCATTACATCTGTTGTGTGCAAAAATTAACCAAAATTTAACACCTTACAATCATAATATATATTTATGTTCTCACAAAGTTCCTTTGCATTAGAAATCCAGAAAAAAACTTGTCTGGGTATTTGTGGCTCAGGGTCTTTTCTTCTTTCAAAGAAGAAATTGGACAAGACTATAGTCATCTGAAGACTACACAGGAACCAGCTATTCACTTCCAAAAAGACCTCAGCAGGAAGTCTTAGCTCCTCACCAGATGCTGGCAGGAGGTCTTAGTTCATTTTCACATAAACTTTTCTATCATGCTATTGGACTATCCTTAGGAAATGGCAGTGGACTTGCCATAGAGTAAGAAATCTAACAAAGCAAGACAGAAGCTAAAATAATCTTTATTACTTAGTCTTGGAAGACACACATCATCATTTCTACAATGCATTATTTCTAAAGAGGTTAACTATTCAATTTGTAGGAGACTACAATATGATAGAATTACTTGGTCTATCTTGGAGATTGGTCATTATATTCATCTAAGCTTTATAGTAAAATAAATAATTCTGTGATTTTTATTCTAAATTAATGAATTTTTTAAAAGTATCCTGTTAGCCATTAGACCACAAATGATCTTTATTATGTTGCGATATGTTCCATTTATCCCCAGTTATTTTGAGGTTTCTCATGATAAATGGATATTTAATCTTATCAAATGCTTTTTTGGTATCTATTGATATAAATACATGTTTTTTTTTTTATTTTCCTTTCAGCGATGTGGTGAATTATATTGATTGATTTTCAGATGTTGAACTCCTTATAACCTGATATAAATCCCACTTGGTGTATAATCCTTTTGATGCATTGTGGAATTCAATTTACTAAGATTTTGTTGAGGATTTTTACATCTGTGTTCATTAGAGAAATTGGTCTCTAGTTTTCTTTTTGTGTGTTGTCTTTGTCTGGCTTTGGTATTAAAGTAATGCTGGCTTCATAAAATATGTTTGAAAGTATTCCTTCTTTCTCAATTTTTTGGAAGAGTTTGACCAGCATAGTTATGAGCTCATCTTTAAAGGTTCGGTAGAAACTGTGAATCTGTCTGACCTGGATTTTTGGTTTTAGAAAATTTTATTACAGTTTCTATTTCCTTACTTGTAATTGATCTATGCAGATTTTCTATTTATCTATTCACTCTAAGAATGTATTCATCTCTTTTAGGTCATTGAGCTTAATGCATATAAATGTCCATGGTAATCTCTTATTATCCTCTGAATTTCTGTAATGTCTGTTTAACTTCTCTTTTATTTCTCATCCTATTTATTTGAATTTTCTCCCTTTTTTTCTTAGTGAGTCTACTAAATGTCTTTTTATCACCTAAAAAACCAAGTTTTGGTTTCCTTAATCTTTTGAACTATCTTTTTTATTTCTATTTCACTTCTGCTATGATTTTAATTTTTTCCTTTTATTGACTGTTGACTTTGATCTTCTTCCTATAATTCCTTGAGGTGAGAGATAGAGTGAGTCATTTATTTGAGCTCTTTCTTGTTTCCTGGCATGAGGCTGTATTGCTTTAGACTTTCCTCTTAGTACTACTTTCACTGTGCCCCATAAATTCTGGAAGATTGTGTCTCATTGTCATTTGTCTTGAGATATTTTTTATTTCTCCTTTGATTTCCTCACTAATCCAATAATCACTCAGTGGTGTGTTATTCAATGTCCACAAATTAGAGGTTGTTCCTGATTTTATTTCGTGGTTTATTTCTGGTTTTTTACCTTAATCATCAGAGATGACTCTTGGTATGATTTCAGTCTTCATGAATTTGTTACTTGTCTTGTGACCCAATACTTTAGTCAATCCTGGAGAATGTCCCACTCGTACTTAAAAAAAAAATGTGTATTCAGCTTTTGGGGAGTGCAGTGACCTAAAAACGTCTATTAAGCCTCTGTGGTCTAATTCTTTGTTTAAGGCTATTCTGTCCTTATTTTCTGTCTTGCTGATCTGTCCATTGGTGAGAGTAATGTTTTGAACTCTCTGCCACAATGGTATTTTCTCAATCTCTATTTTCACATGTTATAGTAGTGAACTTTATATATTTTTGTGTTTATCACTTGGTGAGTATACATTGATGAGTGTTATTTAATGTCCCCTTAATCATTACATCCCTGGGCCTCCCCGGTGGCGCAGTGGGTTAAGCAACACACTATGAAGCAAACCGCAGCCACTGCAGCACGAGTTCGATCCCTGCTGCCGGCCAGGGAG
>JAGFMF010011696.1:3274173-3307794 GCA_019455555.1 Galemys pyrenaicus
CTCAGCAGTGTACTTCCGTTGATCTGCCTGTTCTGCTCCCTGCTCTCTGTGGTGAATCCTCTCACCCCCACACCTCTGGCCTGTACCCCAGTGCTTGTACGCATAAATAAATAAATCTTTAAAAAAAAAAATCATTACATCCCTGTCCCATTACCTTTTTTAGCAAGAAACCTATTTTATCTGATTTGAGTATGACAGTCCCTGCTTTCTTGAGGGTCTCATTCACTTATAGAATTGTTTTTCTACCCTTTACTCTGAACCTTTATTTATCTTTGAAGCTCAGGGACACTTCCTGGAGACAGCAGAACATTGGATTTTCTTTCTTATTCCAACCAGTCACTCAGTGCCTTTTAATTAATGAGTTCAATCTATTTACGTTTGCATTTATTTTCGTAATCATTTATATATGAAAATCTGTTGTCCTCAATTTAGTGGTTTATTATGTTTCCTTTTCAGTTCTTTGTGTATATTCTTCACTACATTTTAGATCTGAGAACTCCTTTCCATATTTCTTTGGGAGTGGTGGAGTGAGACTAGTGATCTTTCAACTTCTGTAGGTTCTAAGGAACATGTTGCACATTCTGATTTCCTAGGTTTCTCAGTTTGGAACTCAGCCATAAGAAATTCCACGAAAATTTTTGTATCCAACAATTGGGGAAAAAAAAAGTTTAAGCTCACATAGAACAACTCTGGACAGTCCACAAAATAAACTTTAAAAATAAGCCTTAAGTTGTTTTTAAGTCTTGGTTATTATATGGAAGATGTTTTAAACCTTAATGTAATTTAGTGAATAACAAAGGGAAAAGAGACATCCGTAATGGAAAGCACAAACTATAAGAATAGCTTAATCTGTACATAAAAGCCATATGTGGAAAGAGACCATAGATAAAAAATTATTACAAAAAATTATGAAAACAACTCCAATAATGTATTTGAAAGATAACATACCATATTGAGTTTAATCATAAAAAATATAAGGTTAATTTGCTTTTGTAAGCGAAATATTAGAATTAACAAATTAAATATATAAAATCGTATCATCTCAATAGAGGCAGAAAAAGTGTGTAATACCATTAAACTTCTACCCATGATTGAAATCACCAGGAAACTAACAATATAAGAGATCCTTGTTTCAACTGAGTTAGAGACATTTCTTTAAAAAACCTTCAACAGGGACCTCTCTGGTGGCAGAAGGGGTTAAGTTGAAGCACTATGAAGCTATCCACAGCCACTGCCAGGGAGTTGACCCATATGGCACAGCCGGACCTCTCCTGTCTCTCCTGCTACTCCCTTCAACAGTGTATTATTTCAGTCTTTCTGCCAATCTTTTCCTCACTCTCTTCTCTGGTGAATCCTGTTACCCCCAGCTTCTTTGGCCTGTACCCCAGTTCTTGTATGCATAAATAAATAAATCTTTAAAAATAAATAAAAACCTACAACACATAAATAATATCACGACTAAAACAAATGCAATAAATTATGATAATCCTTTATACAGACATTATAAATATTATGAGACTTTAAATATAATCTAAAGAAAGTATTATATTCAATATACAAATAGTTCAGTAATCTACAAATTGATTTATACCTTAGATTTGATACAATTCCAAGTAAAACTACAAAAGAAATTTCTGAATCCCGACAAGCTGAATGTAAAGTTTATAAATAACTGAATATTAATATATGTTTAAAAAGAGAAACATGGCCCTCTCTCACTCTCCCTATAAATAAAAATAAAATTTCAAAAGAATTAAAAATATACAAGCAAAAGACAAAATTACAAAGAAATTTAGGATTACAAAGAATATTTTCATAACATTAGAATAAGATGATTTAATGAACAAATGTAAAAATTCTGTTAAATTTTAAAACAACATTAACTATTTCCTTAAAATATTTGATATTTTCATAAGATATAAATTATTTTAGTAAACACTAAACACAAATAAGAAATATTTTCATATAACTGAAAAGTCTAACATCGAATATATGAAACAATTATATAAATCAATATTTAAAATAAAAACTGAAAGTAAAACAAAGATTTGAATAGACTATTGAAAAACAGAAAATCCAATTTGCTTTCTGAAAAAGCAAATTGAAACCATGAGATATGCTTACAAATGAATTGGATTGCCAAAATTTAAAGCATATCAAACATAGGCATAAACTTGAAACTACAGACAGTCATACACAGCTCTTGGTTGTGTAAACTGGGAACAAATTTGGAAAACAGTCTGACAGTTCATTATAAAATTAAGTGCAGGCATATTTGGCAGTTGTTCCTTTAAAAATAAACTATAGAGATATCTTAAATCTGCACTAACAGAATAAGTTTTAAAAAAATCAGTTTAACGATAAAAAGATAAAAAGGAAATACCACAAATTTCCATTCACAGTAGAATGTTATAAATATGTTTTCGTAGATTCCTATAATTAAAAATTAAATGACAAAATAAAGGAATTGCAGTTGTACATGTCAACATTCAAAAATATTTGCTAAAGAAGTCAAAGTTCACACATAATTCCTTTTAAATAAAATTGTAGAGCCATCTAAACTAGAGAGTTTTAAAGAATACCTATAGATTGTAAGGAAAAAAATTCAGTCTATAATTGCTACTAGGACTGAATCATCAGAGAGATAAAATTTAAAAGTTAATACACTGGAACTTCCAAATTATTGATAATATTCTACTTCATACATTAGTGTTTTCAATAGAAATGTTTATTTTACACTTCTTTAAATATAAAATAGATTCTTTGTGGAAAGTGATTCTAAATTGAAAGCTTTAATGCAATTTTTCTGTTGTTTTGAATGTAAAATGTCTTTAGAAATTGAAAAGCTCTATTAGAAAAAGAATATAAATGTACAATAAGTCTATTTGCAAAAGAAGTCTATATTGTGACTTTAAAGTTATACTTAAAATAAATGATATAGTCTCTTTACATTTATTCTGTGCCCTTAAATTGCTACAGAACATTTAGAATAGGAAAAGAGGATAGTTTTAAATGGATATATAAGCCATGTCATTCCATTATTTGTCACAAGAGGGACTATATAGTCAGAAAATACAGGTTTCCCTTTTAGTCTTAATATTTTTTATGATAACATTTGCTTTACACATATGTGTTCTTGACCATGTATGTGCTATATAAAATTTATGTGTCATAAACATTTCCTATCAAAAATATTAAGTACTATTTGCCATTTTTTTCCAAACGGAGATTAGAGAACTTGTTTAAATTTACTGAGGTAGGAGGAAATATGTAATACCTATTTTATTTACCTGACCAATGGTTATCAGGCTTTGCTTTAAGGACCCAAGTGTTTCTGGAAGATCTTTTGGTGACAATCATATGCTAAGAAGGGTACTCCTTTACTAAGAGAATTCTTCACTAAAATGTTTTAGAGAATGCTCTCCTTTAAAAAATTTAATTTGTAGAAATAGTAAGATAATAATTGTTTGAAAACTACTGAACTAAACAGATAGGAAAGAAAAATGGCATTATTTAAATGTATAAAATACTGTATATTTTTCAAGTATACTTGTTATACTTGAAAAATATACAAGTATATTTTTCAAGCATGAGGTCTAACAATTAATGTATGTCTGATTTACCACTATATTCCCAGTTCAGAAAACAAACACACATGGTTGTGCATAAACAATAAAATTTTGTTTGAAAAATAAATTGCTTAAAAAATGGGTTATTTAATAAGTAAATGAATAAACAGTTTCACTAGATTATCTGAGCAGATATTATTTGGATTTTATACAAAAGGAAAGAGAAGCTCAGAATCATAACAGGCTTACAAACATTCACACTATCAGTAAGTGAAAGAATCAAATAGAATAATCCAAGTCTTCCATCTCCTGGTTCATAACACTTTTGTATCAAATCTGGGAAGAAGAAAGGAAGGAAGCATCAGGGAATGAGGAATGTAGGAATGGGGAAAACAGTTTATTTTGCTTTCCACCATACCATAGCTACCTTTAATTTGCTTTATTTAGCAAGAACATAGAACAAATGTAGTAAGAAAGAAAATATTTTACTTTTGAAAAAATACATTGTTAGTATGAATCAATAAATGTTCTGTTCTGATTGATAATAACACACAAAACCAGCTACTTCTCTTTTTAAAAGTAAACGTATTTTTCCTGGGAGTCAATATAGGCGTAATGCTAGTCTTTCTTCCAGCTGTCATTTCCTTCCCCTTCTCACCAGTCCTTTGAACACCTGGAAGGGGTTGGTTTCTCACTTCCTCTTCCCATCTGTGTGGGACTTCCCCTGAGCAACACACTGACTCGGCTTCCTCCTTACTCCTGCCCTGGAATTATAGTGGTGGCAGTCAGTGAAGGAATTTAAGGGTTCAAGTAATAAAAATGTCAGCTGTTTAATATTTTTTATATACTTACCACATTACATTTAGGCATTATCTCCAAGTCATACAAACAAATGTATTCTTGTTTTATTGTTACCATGTTAAATTGCCACAAATTTCTGGACTTAATATAGATTTATTGTCTTATAACTCTGCAAGTCAGAGATCCAATATAGCCTCATCAGTTTCATTTTAGACGACTTTGGGCATCTCCTTTTCAGATAGATTCAGTATGTGATTGGTGTTAGACAATCGGAAACCTCTAACCTTCCTCCTGCATCCTTCTCTGTGCTTATTCTTTTGCCTGATCTTCCAGCTGGGTCTAGAGGGAGTCAAGACTTTTACCGGCTGTGCTCATTCGTGTAGACTCCAAGGGGAGGAAGCTCATTCAGGTTGTTGACAAAATTCAGTTCCAATTAGTTGTAGAACCAAAGTCGCCATTTTCTTTCAAGAACTTCTGAATTCCACTTTGTTCCTTGATCCATGATATTTTCCTTCATCTTTCAGACCAATAATGATGGGTTATGTCCTCCTCAGACTGCAGCCTTATTTAGTCATCTCCCACTTATAAAGACTCCTAGATTGTGCTCACCCAGATAACCACAATAATCTCATCTCAAGGTCCTTAACTTGAACCTTATCTTCATTCTTATTTGCTATGCAAAGTGACATAACTTCAAAGTCTATGGATTACAGACATGGACATCCTTGGACAATCATTATTCTGACTACCATTAGGGAAATAACTACTTAAATTAAGAGTCTATAGATTGAGTTGTGTGAATCAAAATACAGAAAATATAGAGAAAGCTTTTTATTCTATAGTCATTACTTATAATTACATCTGAAGACCTAATACCCAGTTGATATGCATATTTTTCTATGACTTTTAACCATTACTTTATGCCAGTTTCACTTACAATAAATTTTGCATTTGATTATCAAATTAAAAATATTTAGTAAATTGAATATCAAGAAATCAGAAGTACAAATAATAGACAATAATTAAATGTATATATTTCTCAGAAATCTAAGAATAGAGGTAGAGATATAGCTAGGTTACAGACAGGTAATAAAAATATCTTCACCACATTTTTCTTCAATGATCAATCTGTTGTCTCAGAGACAGTTTATAAAGTTACACATATAATCAAAGCACATGGCAGTGTCTAGCAAACTAAGGGCAAACCCAAAAGTGAAATGGATATGAATCCACAGGGGAAAAAGAGTATTAAGTTAAAAATATAGTATGGCCCTATTCCTACAATATTATTTGATGGTAAATGCCATTATCAGATTCAATGCCTACTTTTATCACTCTTGTATGCACAGTACTAATAAACACAATGCCTAATATGTAGAAAACACTAGATAAATATAAATCATCATTTGTTTAATTATATTAAAACAAATTAATAAATTATTTAATAATCTAAATTAATTAATTATTTGCCTAATAGTCATATAACATGGAAGTTAAGAAAAAAAATTAGGTATCAATAAAAATGAGAGATTATTTTTCTCTAATATTTACATTAAATCACTACTAATCCGAGAGCAGGCTTTTGAAACAAATATTATTTCTAACTAAAAATCCCAAGAGAGCCACATAATGATAATAATGAAAAATTCATAGTTTTGTAGCTTTCATTTAACTTTAGTGTTTAAGTTTTATAAATGTATTGACAATATAATGTAAGAAATTAGAAAGGAACTAAAAAATTACTGAAAATGTTCTGAAACAAATTTTTAACTCTTTAAGCCACTGAAATTGATTAAGTTGTCTTTTGGGGTGATTTGTCCCACAGTTTGTCCCACAGATGTGATAGGACTAAGCGATGATCATGTGAAGTCAAATTAAAATGTTTCTTTTTCCTTTTTAAGGGATAATATATAGAGCATATAAACTAAAAGGCCTCCAGTACAATTTTTTAAATTTCATTGAAATAATGACACCTTTTTTCCTAAACAATGTTTGACACATAGAATACATATGTCTAGACCATTACACACAAAGCTTCTCCGTAGAAAATTTGAGGGAAGACATGAACACGTGGTTTATCTCACTTTCAGTCTTGGCATCAACTCCCTTTCTCTCTCACCACCACCCTTACCCAGAAAAAACACTCTAAGACAGACATAGGGGAAAACCACTGACCTAGTTCAATCTTCCTCAATTAACAGGGGAATGCACGAAAATCTGAAGAGGCCAGGGATTTACCCAAAAGAAATATTTAGCAGATCCGTGTGTTAATAAGATTTGGCTTCTTTCTGGGCTGCATGTTTTGGTACAGGTATTAATTTTGCTAAACCTCAGTTTCCTCAGATACAAAATAGAAGTAGTAATACCTACTTTGACAGATACTAAAATAAGAAATAGTGGGCACTAATGAATGGTGACTATCATGTAAATTAAAATTCCTGAAGAAACTCTCCAAATCTACATAAAATAAAAGAGAAAAAGCAATTATAACTTGAACCTTAGCTTACATATGTTCTCTTGATTTGTTTTAGGAAAGTAGTAAATCATTCAAAAAGGCGATTCGGTATCCCAATTGATCGGATCGGTGGAAACCGACTTTCAAATTCCAGAGGTTAATTGATCCCAATCGTGAGTACAATTTGAATAAGTAAAAATAAATAAATAGATACATACATGCAGGCTTTTGAGTAACATTTCACAATGGGTTAATTGATTCATCTTTTGATTTCTAATCTATAAATCCACTTTTCAAACATTTTTCTACTCAGTATATTGGTGCTAAATAATTAAATGACATGAAAGAAGCAAGAAGTGCCCTAGATCTGTTTCACCCCAAAAAGTGATTTCTTTACTGTCACAGACTCTTATGTAATTATTGAATATTAATGTGCAAGTAAGGATTCAAATTCTAATGACCAAATCAAATCATTTTGATGAATATACATGTGTCTAACAATCCTGTTAAGAAGACACAAGAGAGTGATACATTATCATTTTGTTGATAACAGTTACATTACTAGAATTATAATATGGAACATAGAAAGAGAATGCTGTAGAAGTGTTAGCTGTGGAATTAAGATAGCTAATCCAAATCCTGGTTCTGTCACTCATTCATTATCTTGTTCCCATCAAAACACCTCATTTTTCTCTATACTTTTCATGTATGTAGGCAATAATATAGTGGTTTGTGAAGATTAAATTATATGCCTGTAGTTCTAGAATGGTTGGAGCACACAATACATGCAAATTGATAACAGCTTATATTACAATTCTGAGTATTTTTCTGCTCAGTCCTTCATGATATTCATATATTGCTTCATTAAATCATCCAGTTTTATAAACTAGGTACTATTACTATTCTAGTATTTTGAAAAACAATATTATATGGAGTAAAGGTGTCAGCTGGGAGAATCTGTCTTCATGGGTCAAAACCCAGGTTATCTATCTATTAATGAAGACCCTTGCTGAAATTCTGAAGTCCTCCTCCATAAAACAAGGATAATAATCATTTCTAGCACATAAGTTTGTACTAAGGATAAAATGAATTGACACATGCTAAGTACTTAGAATAAAGACTGGCATATGTTAAGTAGTCAATATTGTGATTAATATTATACAAAAAGTGAAAGCTTATGCATTGTTAAGTCACAAAAACACAAGTAGAGAATGATGCAGGTAGAATTCAAAACCAGAAACCTTAAATCCTGTGTTTATATTTCTTTAAAATTTAATCATACATACATATATTTTTAAACACTAAATGCTGAATATACAATCTAGGTACTATATATTTTCCCAGTATAACTTACAGAAGGTACAGTCTCCCTCTCAAATAAATAAGACAACCTACACTATTGTCTACTTTGACAATTTCAGGCCACAGAAGAGAGACTCTGCCTTTTGTTATTCTCAAATTGAACTTGAGCCAAGGATGTAGAAGCTGAAGAAACATATTAGCCTTGACCTGATTTTATTTAAATCATGTCATTCCCTGATCCCAATGTTCTAAAACACAATAAAAAGTCAGTATTTTCCCTCAACTTTCTCATTCTCCGGGTGACTTATTTTAAAGGAATTTTGTTGGCCATGGCGTGTTTAATTAATGAAATTTAAGCTACCAAGTGTTTATAAATACAGGAAACTTAGTGGAGACTGCCAAAAACACTGTCTTATGAGCAATGCCATTTTCAAAATTCAGATTAAACTTTCCTTATATCTAGAAAGATACCAAGTATGGTCATTCTTCCTGGTGGCCAAAAAATTACATTATTTTTTGTGTAGGAACTAATTGCTATTAAAAAATCAAGTAATTCCTTGAAGTTAGGGTTATAATCCTTTAGTTTTTTGATGTCTTGAGAGCATTAAAACATTAAGATTAAAATAATGAAATTCTATCATACAGGAAATTCATTTTTCATATATATCTCCATATGTAGTTTTAGACCATGAAAACTGTGAATAGCTACTAACACATGAAAAGGGTTTTGAATTAGCATATGCTTCCTGAATCACTATTCAGTGAAATCCAGATTTTCAGTGAAATCCAACCTTCACTTAAAGACTTTGCTTAAAATTGTGACAATCACTGCCCTTATTATTGAAATGGCAAGAAAATCATATCACAAAAGAAAAGGTTTAGAAAAGAACTTAATGTCATATTTTTTCTTTCCCTTTTGTCAATTACCAGACTGACACCTGTCCAACCATTGTTTCATTATTTCCTTCCACTATCACCAAGATTTTTCAGATAGTTTTTGACTTCCTAATGTGAAGTTTCCTGTTTCATAGTTTATGAATAATAAAAGGTTTTAAATATATTTCAAATATATTTCTATTCAACTTTTCAAAATTATTCTTTGGTATATTATTTCTCATTGTCATAATATACCTTTGGATTAAAAAGGGATTATTATACACGCATTCTTATAGATAACAATTTAAGAGTTATTAATGTCCACACAGTTGTGTAGAATTTAAAGTCTCATTTAATCCAATACTATTGTTTTTATGTTTCGTTTTGTTTTTTTAAAAAATGAAGACACAGGGGCCATATGAGAAAATTTGATTTGCCCTAAATCTTCCTGAGTCTCAGAGCCAAAATGCAGTATCCAGGTCTCTGAACTCCTAGACCTACATGCTCTTCATAACCTATAAAATTTCTGTGGTACTAATGTTATTGTCGGATGATCATTTCACTGGTTATACATTTAAAGTTTAAAAAAAAAACAGAAACAGTACCTCAATCTTTATGAAAATTTTGTTTCGCTTCTGTAAGAGTTGATGCTTTTTTGGAGCAGGTTATTTATGGGTTTTTACATTCTGGGTTTCAATATAAGTCTTTGCAGCAAAAGTGAAACTGGTACCTAATTGTGGAAGTTTTGCTTGGTTTGTGGTCAAGTCTAGATACAACTTCTGCTGTGCTACCCAGTTTCCAGAGTAAATATACTTCCCTAACATGTGTTTTGGAAAGGAATATAATCTGATACTTACATATTTTAACATATGAGACCATGTAACATATGAGACCAAAGTTTTTGGTTTTGTTACCCTTGACCCTCGGTTCTAAATTATCAAATTCAGAAAGATATTTTGTTAAAGGTTTCACAGATTCTCTAGATGTAGTTAGCAAGTACTAGGTCTTGGCTTTTGAAACCAGAAAGCCTACTTAATGAAATTTGATAGAAGTAGAACCATTAATTGTGCTATTCTTTGCTGTCACATGTATTAAGACTTTTCTTTTGATAATGTAAGGTATTTATTGCTGTTTTTGCTAACAATGTCTATTTTAGAAAAATAGTGACACACCATCCTTCAAATACCTGCCAGCCAGAATGTAATTCTTAAATAGCAGAAATAGTCTGTTTAAATGCCAGTATGATTGAAAGCTCTAAACATGAACAAATTATTATATATTATCAATATTACCATAATAATGAACGAAGTACTAGTCAGCTTTTCTTTGTTTTAATCATTTCAACATCTCTAGAACCAATACTGAAAATATAAAATAAAATCAGAATATAACAGATATCCAAAGAAGTGTGGTTTGAGCACAGGTAACTAGTTTATACATTAAAAATGCTCTTCTTAAAAAATTTTGTTCTGAAATTATAATTTTGTATTATTATCATCACAATAAAAACAAACCACATAAACAAAAGCTTTAAGAAATCATCATGCAATTTGAATTTTAGCTCATTTCAGATGAAGTTGATGGATTCCCATCTACAGAGTTCTAATGAACTTTAACAATTTCAACATTCATTTTTGCAGACGCGACTACCTTGGGTGAAAGGTCACAGCAACATGAAAGATGCTTCTTAAAATTTAAGGAACTGACCTGCAAATCCTCTCAAAGCTTGAACTTCAGTCCATCACATCACATCACAGTGTGGTTACAGCTTCAATTAATTTATACAGATTACTTCAATGCTGAATTTTTAATTACATATTTTAGTCATTTAAATTTCCCCCAAAATTCACCCTTACAAAAACCAATCAAAAAACGTGTACAGCAAAATGCTTTTTCTGTGCATTTACCACTTAATATTTACATAGTTGTAGGACAACTGAAGACTGATTTCTGTAAAATTCACATACAATCTGTTCATTATTGGGGGGCAAGGAAAGGCATCGCTCTATATTTTCTTCTGAAGACTTTCACTTCTCTCTTATCCTTTGCGAGCCTCTTAAGTAATGATTATGAAATAAAATTTGTCTTACGTTCAAATTTTAGTCCATCTCAACCAACTGAAGCACACTCCCAGTTTCAGAGAAAAGGAGACAAAAGAAGTCTCTGAGCAAGGATAAAGCAACAGTAATAAGAACCCTAAATTTTATTCATTGCAAGAACTGAGGAATTAGCAAGTGAAGGATATTACTCATTTGTAAAATGTGCATAGCTCATGGCCCCTAACAACTTGCCATTTCTCTAAATTAAAATTGATAATTAAGAGCAGCAGCGACTGTGCAGGAGGGAAACAACTACACACAGAAATAATAACTGAAAGTGCGGGGAAATTCCGAGAATTGCGAGGAGGTAAACTGCCAGGTCAGTCTAGGGCTGGTAAAGCAGACAGAATCTTAGCACAGGACCATAAGCAATATTTTTGATGTTACTGACCCACTGAAAACACGGCATAATGTTCATTCATGCGCTGTGTTTGCATGGCTTTAAAGAGCATATTGTATTTGAAAATGATTTCCTTAAACTGATTCAAATTATTTTTAATTTACCTATCAAAACACAAGATTGATACTTTGAAAACCTCAGTTCTAAGCAACCAGGGTGGTGGTACTCTGAGTTAAGCATGTGAAGTCCATTATGCATTGTATATGCTTTTACAGCATAAAGGTGACTCCTTAGAGATTTAGGGTAAATTAGCACAAGTTTATAAAGCCTCTGAAAACAATTATTAAAACCCTAGTGAACACTTGCAAGAGACCAAATAAGTGGGAGGAGAAAGTTTGACCAGTTGGGCAGTGGTTCATTTTAACATGAAAAGGAAGAGTGTTATGAGACAGTATAACTATATTAGAAGAAATAGAGAGAAATGGGTAGTTATTAATCTTATCTATAAATTAATGCACAATCAAAGAGTAAAATGTGCTCTAAGAAACAGAATAAACATATGCACTTAGACTATTGAGTGATTTTGTATAAAACTTTGTATTTGGAGGAAATTTTCCATATTGCTAAAAATCTTTAAGTTTAGGGAAAAAAGAGCAAATCATTCTCTTTTTTTTTTGAACAGGGCCTGTCACAAGAGAAATAAATTTTAAGGAAGATAACAATTCTGTTTTCCATAAACACACGTTAGAAATTTAGCAGTGGTACATAGTAGTCAAAGAGACTATAAGACTCACTATTTGAAATAATTATTTAAAAAATTAGATATTATCTTACCTACCTTTCTTCAACCTTCTGATGAATTATGGGAACATATCCTATCCCCTGGAAGCTTCTAATCCCACTGAGTGTTGTTGCTTCATGCTCTGACAAAAAGTATTAAAACCTATTTTAGTCAAAATTCTTCATGATAAGGTTTTAATGTTGTATTAAATTGATTTTCTATCTTCTCTATTATTTTAAATTCAAATGAATGCTTATGAAATCCAATTCAATTAAAGTAAGGAATCACAATATATTGATTTATGCTCTATTCTAATGTGTAGTGCTCTTGCCTAGTAGTATAATATATACACAATACTTTCATGAAGAAAAAGTTTCTCCACTGATAATTATTTTGTTTTGTATTTTAATTTCCCCACTACTTTAGAGGGAGTAGAAAATGTCAACAATATACTAGATTAAAATAGGGTATTCTTTTTCATAGTTGTAAATTAAGACATAATTTTTGTTAAGAATATGACAATTCATCTCATTTATTTGTCTAATGCATTATGTATTTACTAATTACAAATTAGTAAATTACTATCCAGCTATATTTTCATTTAGAAATCACCAACCTTAAAGGACTGATTATTTACTTTAAAATTCACAATGAAATACATTACTTTCTTTTTCTCTTTGTTCCTGTGTGGCACTTCATAGAACAAACTGTGAATATGAATTTCTAAGCCCTGGTGTCAATTAGATAACCAGTTCTTCAGGAGCAAATGTTGTATCCTGGTTTCATTATCTTCAACCTTACTCAAATTCAAATTGTACCTCCAATCTACAGATGACTTTAGGAAATTATATTTCTTAAGGCAAATTATTAAAAGATTACCAATGGATTCTTCAAAAGGAAAAAGAAAATAAATGCTTTCTTAAATAATACTATTCATACCTAAACGTTTAAAGGGCTTGAATATTGGTCAATTGCTCCAATGTCAATAAACATGAGATGATGAGAACAGGAGTTTTTGTCTTTCTTTATGATAATAAAATAATGGTGTTCATAACTGGTTTAAATATGTGGTAACAATTTCAGGAATTGGGCCTCCCTGGTGGTGCAGTGGGTTAGGCAATGCACTATGGAGCAAACCACAGCCACTGCAACATGAGTTCAATCCCTGCTGCTGGCCAGGTTGCTGACCCACTTGGCAGAGCAGACTTCTCCTGCCTTACCCGCTGCTCCCCTCAGCAATGTGTTTCAATCTGCCTGTTCTGTTCCCCACTCTGTCTCTGGTGAATCCTCTCACCTCCCTCGACTCTGGCCTGTACCCCAGCTCTTGTATGCATAAATAAATAAATCTTTAAAAAAAAACAATTTCAGGAATCATTGTACAACTAATATGTAAATTTGAGTGACTCCTGTCAAGTAATGTGTCTAGAACTGTAGGTGTATTACGTCACTTGTTCTATATTACTCAACTTGTTCTATTTTCTGTATTTTTATTTTTCATCAATTTAAGAAATATTGTTTATTCCATCTTCTGAGATAATTTTGTTTTTAAATACTAAGCAATTAATAATATATAGAGAAGCTGTATTTTTCCTGTATTTAAACAAAGTAATATGTACAGGCTTATTTGGTCAGCTACCACATATTTTTCTAGTCATTTCTATTCTTTAATTATAAAAGTAACTTGACAACATTTCTGTCAAGATAACTATATTTGATAATAATTTTTGTCTGCCAGAAAAGGTGGCAGACAAAATGGAACTCCCAGTCTTGAATTGATTAAATAAGCTTGTTCAGGTATAAGCAAGTACAATTTGATATACATGTAAGGGTGAAAAAAATCAAGGAAAATCCAATGAGTTTTTGTTTGTTGTTTTGTTGTTGCTGGCACACTGAGACTAGTCTTTTACAGATATGCCAAGAATCTCACATAGTTTCTTATGCTGTGGAAGAGCCAGAGATAAAGAATAAAAGAACAGAAGTATTGAAAGATATTTGTGTTATCTATATTTCTGTTACTGGTAAGGAAGTTTTCTTAACCTGTGTTCTGAGATATCTGGTACTACTTTCTCCTAGAGTCCATTGAATAATGTATTTCTGCTCCTTATAAATGTATTTATTTGACTTTTGTAGTCTTAATTACAATGTCAAAATTAACAAAATCTGATGATAGCCAATGCAATCATAAAAATGAGGAAGGATAATGGTTCACACTTCCATATATATTGGACAATATAATTTGATTTTATTTTTAAGATGCTTTTAAAATATTTTAATCATTAATCAACAGGATAGTTATCACCAGAAATAATAGTACATAGGGAATTTATGGAAAGCATACAATGGATAACACACTCTCAACTTTAGCTTTACAAAGTCAATTTGATAGCACTGTACCTTCAAAAGTGCAACAGATTTGTCATTATTCACAAAATGAAACTTAAGTGTATAATATGCAAAATGAAAGCCACTGTTACTTTATGTTTGAAATAGTTTTAATCTTTCAGCAGTAATGTGAGAAGAATATCTTTTTGTAAAGTTCTTATCATTTTTGGTCCCATAAAATAAACTTTGGACACATTATTTCCATAATTAAGCTAAAGAAGAAAGCAAAACAAATTTCTAATTAGGAGGATATTGTAGATGACATTACCTTTGAATTAAATAGTTTATGTATACCTGAGGATGTGAGAAAGTTTTGTATTCAATAAAGTAGTGTTTAGCTTCCTATGGATCTTTAATTAAAATTTATTAAAATTTGAAAATTCAGCTTCTCTATCACACTAGCCATATTTATGCACAGCATTTACTTATTGCCATTGATTATCATAATGGACGTGTAAATTAACAACAGTTATATCAATACAGAAAGTCTATTGGACAGCGCCATTCTACATTATAATGCATGTGATTCAGTTCTGAGAATACAGTAGGTTATCCTATTAGATGCACTCCTTTATTTTATAGTAAGGGTAACTGAAATCCCAAAAAATGAAATCACATAAGTAAAAAACATTGATGATATGCTTCTGTTATTGGGAAAAGAAAGTGTTTAAAGTTCACTTTAAACCACTAGATGATATTTAAGTAAATTATACCATTGATTCTTCACATTCTCATCATAAAATGTTGCTTCACAAAGATCAAATCAATTCCAATAGCACTGTAATCTTCAAATGCATAAATGAGTCATTTAAATCTTCTTTGGATAGTCCCAATCAATTGCTGGATTTATAATAGCTTCATCTATCTATTTATAAATTCCTCTAAACCCCTTCAATCTGAATTACTTAAAAATTAAGATCTTGTGGAGACAGGTCTTAGATTCACTTTGACTAGTGGGATACATAATGAAAAAGTGTTGAAAAACTCATAGAACTGTTAAGACACTCATTGAAATAAATTATAAAAATCACTCTGCTTGCCCATGTATCCCTCTCTGATTCTATTACTGTACTTTTAACCCTAGTGCTAATTAGCACATATTTACACAGTGCTATGTTAGCACTAGAGTCTACTTTGCACTTCTACAAGGGTCAGTTTCCTCTAAACAAAACCAAATGCTATGAAATGAAATGTACATTTGCTGACATGAACTGAGGAGCCGGGCCTATGAATCCAATCTTCCTTTTACACTGTGCTTTAGAAATTTATCCTCTCTGCCCTTTCTGTGCCTCTGGATATCTTTAAATATCCCAGTCTGGCAGGAAAATATAAATTTTCTCATACCCAAGACTTTTGCCATATGAGCAGCTTTGATTAAAGAGGCAGTGGAATAGAGCTTAGAAATTTTTTTCTGGATTTTGTTAAAGGAAGTGGTCATGAATGATATTGCCAGTGGAGCAAACTCTTCAACGCTTATCATTTCCTTATTGATACAAAGGATAAACCTAGTTAGAATTCTGGTTGGTGTCCCATGACATCTGTTTGGCTCACGCCAAATTCAGATTTTGGATAGATGTATTTTTAATGAATGGCAGAATTTAGCAATTGACTATCAATTATATAATAAATGATTATAGCAAATTATAATATTTCACCAAAAGAGTGAGTTCCTATTGCTTTAACCTGGCTCTCTATGTCCCTTTTACCTTCATTGTTATCTGTATAATCAGTGTCTAAATAACTATACTTCAAATCTAATATGGGTTAAGTTTTGGTAACCTAAGTTGGGCTTCTAATCATACATTTGTCATCACAAATATTTCTTAGTTATTACTATATCAAATATTATACTATATTACTTTTAATAAATTCTTTGATTCCCTCAAACTACTGCAGCTAATATTCCAAGATTTTTTGTTGCATTAGGCAAACCCCACACTGAAAAAGAGACAGACAGGTGTAGTGGAGAAGGATGCAAGATGCAGGATGCTGCTGAACAAGCAGAGTCCTGGTGTTTTTATTAAAAGAATAAATCATAGGGTATCAGTTACATGGGGTAGGGGATAAAGAGAAAAATGGGTGAAAGTAAAGAAGGTTTTTTTGTCCTTTAGGACATCCAGGGGATATGAGTCTACTGACCAGATAATTCTTGTCTGCCTGATGATCACTTGTTGTAATCGAAACTGTACCCCAGACCCCAGGCCATCATTTTACTCTTATCAATAAAGCATTACACTGATCAGTTTCTGGGATCCTATGCCATACACCACTACTCAGCCCCTGGGTGTTCCCAGTCATACCTCTTGATGCATACCCTTTCTAGGGTGATCAAGCTTTCTGCTTTTGATTGATTTAAAAGGCACCTTCTAAGGTTTGTTTCCTATGAATGACTGACCAGTTTCTGAAGGGCAGTTCTGACCTTGTATAGGAATGCAAAACTACGGGTAACAGTAATAGTGACTGCACAGGCAGCTTAAGTCTAGCAGACCCACACATTCTTACCTTTAAAACCAAAATTCCTTAAATATATTGTTTATTTTCAGTGATTCCTGTTGTTTTATCATGTCCTCTTTATCAAACAATTCTTGTCATCATCATTAAATAACCTTTCCATTGTTATTTAACTGGGAAGTCTCTGTTTTCATTTTATTATCAAAGTGTTACCTACAAATGAATTCCTTCATCCTGGAATAGTGTTTTTACTTGACTTCTGAGGGAATTCCTTTGTTGGGTCTCTCAGGTGGTTGTACCACTTCACCTGCTCAGTCTCTGGCTGACCCTCTCTCATCTGCCCCGTCACCAGCCATGGAGTGAATGCGACCTCAGATCTTGGATATCTTCTCTTTCTACATTCATTCACATTATGGTCTCATCACAATACCAAACAACACTGATATTCTGATAACTCTCAAAGTTATATCTCCAATCTAGGTTGCTTCCTTAAACTCTAAATTTCAATGTTCAGTGTTGTATTCAAATCAGTGCTGGGAAGATTTTTTTTTTTAATATGGTTGAATATGCTCAAAATGTCTGTGGTAGGAATGGGACTCTCCAAGCTGTCCTTTCATTTTTTCTACATTTCCCAGGTGTTTCCCTAACCCTATTAATTAGCCTGAGATCACGTACCAAATTTTGACCTTTAATAATGTCTTTCCCTTCATCTCTCTCCTGTTCTGCTTACAAGGATACATGATGTAGCAGAAAGTGAAGGATAATGACAAATGTATGCAAGACTCTGTGTAACACAAAATAAATTTGAAGTAAATTACATCAGTGAGATTATAAGGTTATTTTGCTAATGTATTTTGCCTAATTTATCCCAAAATACAATGTGACAACTTGGAGTAGGGGGCTCCTCTAAGAAGAACCTAAATTGTGTACAATCTCAGCAACTGCTGATAGCAGACAAGAAAACTGATATCAGGCTCGATAACAGAAGAGTCACTGAGTGAAGTATATCATAATACACATCTACAAAAGTTCAGATTCAGATTGTTTCTTTTGGTCAAAAGAAAACTTTAGAAAGTAAGCTATTGCTTTAGATTATTGCTGGGTACATATAGCAAGGCATTGTAAGAAATTGCTGAGCTTAGGAAGGCTATTACGTCGTTGCAAACAAATAAAAAGGGCATGAAGAGATTTCAGAAATACAAGATCTTGAAATACTGAAAAAGCAAACTGCCTCTAAATCCCAAACACTGTGAGGAAGGACTTAGCATGACTTTAATTGACAGAGGTTCAGTAAATATCAGTTGAAATAAAGAACTCAGTGTAAAAAAAATTCATGTTTGTATATAGTCTTTTCGGTTGATTCCAGAAACCTTCAAAGCAATTGCTATACCACTGAGTTGGTGGAAATTAAAAATAACTTAATTTTAAAATAGAAAACTCTTTGTGTATAGAAAATAAGCTGAGGGCCTCCCTGGTGGCGCAGTGGGTTAAGCAACACACTATGAAGCAAACCACAGCCACTGCAGCATGAGTTCGATCCCTGCCGCCCGCCAGGGAGGGGACCCACATGGCCTGGCAGACCTCTCCTGCCTCACCTGCTGCTCCCCTCAGCAGTGTTTCAGTCAGTCTGCCTGTTCTGTTCCCAGCTCTGTCTCTGGTGAATCCTCTCACTTCCCTGGAATCTGGCCTGTACCCCAGCTCTTGTATGCATAAATAAATAAAATCTTAAAAAAAAAAGTTTGAACTATTTCTAAACTTTGAAGAATATCATTGCCAAAGATACCAAATTATCTAGAATCAAAAAAGCGATTTTTATACTTTAAGAAGATAAAATAAACCTGAGGCCTCCAACTTGGACATAATTATAATCCTCAAAAAGGGCACTTTCCCTAAGGAACACATAGATTGGTCAAGAGTTGATAATAAAAAAGCAGAAAACCTCAGAAAGAGTCAAGCCAGGGGAAGTGACATGAGAGACAAAGGGATCCTTTAGACACTAGCAACCTTTAATCAAGAAACTTTTCTCCCTATTCAAGGTAGGTGAACTTTATAATATGTTTCCCATGGGGTCAACATTCTTGATGCTATTCTAATATGTGTTTAAGCTCTTGATATTTTGTGCTTATTCTTTTCCTTTATGGACAGAGTTTTGACAGTTATCCTATCTCTTTTCCTCTAAAAATTACTGGATTTGTCCTTTTAGCTAATAGATCTGTGAATGAAAGAAACCACATTGTATCTGGTGAGTAAGTACCTCTGGACTAATAAGTATCTGGACTAGTAAGTAACTCATGGAAAGCCTGTTCTTTGTTTTGGTTATAATGAAAGGAATTTGGAATTGTCTTTAATGGGAATAGATTGAATTATAGTCTATGCATTCAAAAAGAGAACAAAGAACTGTGGTAAAGGCAGTGCTACTCAAGTATTATATTAATTCCTAAAACTCACCAGCCTGTCTTGCCAATATCATGGGGCAGCCAAGGTAACTAACTCTGGCCAGTGGATTTTAGTAGAAGGGATGTGTGTCATTGAACTGAGTTTTGGACTGAGACAGTTGAAAGCTGAGATACATCCTCTAAGCCTCTCTTCTGTCTTGGTAGACTTAGAGGTAGGTAAGCTATAGCAACATTCTGGATAATATAACCAAAAATAAAGGAGAGTTGGTTGTACTGTATGCATTATACTCTCTTATATTTGACCTCTAAAATTTGGATTAAAATTGTCTATTCCAAACTCCCTGCCCTCCAACGTTCTTCCCCTCTGGCTATCCTCAGGTCCATAATAGAAATTGCTTTATTACCCCTACTTTCCCAGGGCAAAACTCATAGTTTTATTTTGGCACCATACTTTTTTTTAATACCCTATGTGTAATCCAACAGCATATTTTGTCAACTTTTTGTTTAGTAAACACCAGGAATCAGACTCTTTATTTAATCAATTCACTACTGTCATTCTAATCCAAGTGACCACAAGTTCTCATCTGCACCATTAAAATAGCCTCATGAAAAAACTCCGCTTCCATTTGTGTTTTCTCCACAAAGAACCAAGAATGATTCTATTAAATCTCATTTCCTAGTTTTCATTTGCTCAAATCTTTCCTGTGATTTCCCTTATAGTACCAGGAAAAGCCAAACTTCTTAAAAAGTTTGAAGTCTCCTCCCTTTCACATTTCAATTTTTCTACCACTATCTCCTTTATGTTTAAGAGCTAAGTTATTTAAAATTTGGGTTATTCTGTCATATAATTTAACTCCTCAGAGACGTAACTTTTCTCATCTATAAAATAGGTATAGTAATAGATACCTTATGGTGTATAGGATGATAATAATTATTACACTAAAATCATCAAAATGATGAAAAATAAAACAGGTTTACATAGTGCTTACAATGTTCTGGCTTGTTCTAAATAACTTTCATATATTAACTCATTTTTCCAGTGGTGATGGATGTGGTGTGGCAACATATATATGAAGAAGCATGAATCTATACCTTAAATTGCATACAGTGTAATAAAGTAGTATAATTGTTATTTGCATTTGGAAACAAAGAAAATGAGACACAGGAATTTAGATAATAGTCCAAAGCAGAATAGTTAGGAAATATCAGAACCAAAAAAATCTAGCTCTAAAGTTTGTGTATTTAACCATTACATTTTGAGATATTAAAATAGAAAAGTATGGCATATGCTGCATTTAAGTAACACCAGCTCATCATTTTCCCTCTTAGAAGAATTGTAAAAGTAATTTTTTTTTATTCTAGAAGTTAAAGACAAATCCAGAAGGAGGAAGACAAGTAAATATAACCAAAATATTAGGAAATCTCACATTGGCGTATGAAAGGAGACACATACATACAAAATTTTCAAATCTAGTAACTAATTCAAGAAGAAACAAGAATTTCTCAAGTAATGTTATAAAAAATTAGAGGGGTCCAAAAAATGAATCTCCCTAAAACTAAGTGTTGTGACTCAAAACTTGAACCAAGTACTATGGCAATAAGTGTTCTCCTTTCAGTAAAGATGTTCTAAGTTACTGAATTAACTTAAAGCTTAATTCTATTTGTGACCCTACCATTTGCAGTGTTTAAGTCAAAAAAGCAAGAGGTGATCAGTTTTAAGCAATAAGATCTTCTTTTATTTAAAATCTTGGTACTCACCATTGTAAACACGACAGAGCCCAGATACGCTTGCACTGGAATCTTTTTTTAAATATGAACATTGCTCTTGACCACTACTATAGGGTTAAGAAATTGCAACACAATTTGTTACCACTCATAAATAATTCCAAAAGTTTCCTTTTAAGAGTCAATTTTAAGCTTTGAAATAAAAACTTACATCGTTTATTGGGAGGGGAAGACCCTGTAGAGCAGAAGACATCGTCTTTCTCCTCTGTGAGTTGCTCATTCAGCTTTTCCAGCTATTAATAATAAATATATTAATTTTAATAATCATCATTATTAAATGATTGTTTCTATATAGAAACTATATGTGTGTGTACATAGAAATAAAGTTTCTACTTTCTATTGAAGAAAAGGGAGTATAAAGAAAGAAAAAAATGAAAAGATGGAAGAAGGGACAAATTAAAAAGGAAATGAAGAGGAAAGTAATAAAAGAAAATAAATAGAATTAAATAAATTTTTAAAAAAGGAAACTCATTTAGAGACTGGTTGGGGATGATGCATGGCTCAACAGGAGATCAGAAAAAAAAGCTGGTTTATAGTGAAAGAAATCAACACTGACTGTTAATTAATGAGGAGCCTGTAAATATAGCCTGTGTAACTGGACTCGATTTTGTGTCACCTATAATGAGCAGTTGTTTGCAAGGAGCACCTAAGATTTATTTGAATGCCCAGCTTTCCTGAAACATTTGTCCTTTCTAGTGTTTTATTTTGAAACTGCAGGGTTTTCGGAATCCAGCCCATGTTAATTTTTCTCAAACACTCTGATTGCCAAAATTATAAAGACCTAAATACCAAAATAGAATGTAGCCAGAAACTTCATGTCTTCCTGCCCTGGCTGCTCAGAAGAGATTGATGGGCCACAATTCACTCTCCCAAACAACCACAGGGTTTGTAGGAAAATGGAAACGCATGTGGTTGTATTTGAACGAGTTTAGAAATCATCTAATCTAATACTTTGCAAACTGTCTTCATAGCACAGCCAGGACTAGGAAGAGGATGTAAAGGGCCCCTGTTGAGATCACATGTACAGATGCAGAAGACCATTCTTCAGCCTCCCTTCCACAACCAGTTGGCTTCATGTTTCTCACACAATTTTGTTTGGAAGAAAGAATCTCCACTTTTAAATATAGTTATGTTTGAAAACTACCAACCTACTAACAGCCTGTCATTTTACAGATGAGGAGATTTAGGGTTAGAGAAATTTAATTTGTCCGTGACTTGAAAGCTAAGGAACTGGAAAGCTGGAACTAGAATTATTCAGATTTCTAGACATTAATCACATGATCACTTCAGCTGTACTTTGGTTTTCTATTACTTTGGAAATTAACTAGTTTTTGCCTAGTGAATTGCTTTACTCATTCTTTAGTAAGAATAAAAGTTTTTCATTATGGTATTAATACTTTTAAAAACATATCAAAAGAAATTCCTTGTATGTATTATTATTATCAAAATAGAAAATTTAAGTGTTTCACATTCTTACCTGGTTAATTTGTTCCAATAAAGTTGAATCAGATCACAAAAGGGGAATCTTGACCACTTTTCTCAATCCAGGGTCACATAGAAAAAAATTTATCACAAATTTCATCATGACATATATTTTTAGATGTGTTAGACTAAATAATCTCATTTACATAAATATCTTAGAAATCTGATACAGTTAATACATAATGTGGAAATCAATATCATCCTTCAAAAACTGCTAGAATTATTTCCTCATATATTATTATCCTCAAGTTTCTGCAAACACAAGTTCCTACCCTAATGTGTTTTTCTCTGAGATACTGTCCTATCACAAAGAATTTACTAAAAATCTCATTGATTGAAAATAATCTCAATTTTTTTCCCCAAAATGTGCTTTGGAAATATGTAGACTATGTGATTTACTTATTTACACATCCACATTTTTGGTCATGGAGGAGGAAAGAAAAAGAGATGCCCCATGACTAGGAAAAAAAAGTTAATTTGAAATTAATTTAACATAATGTTGATTAAATTAAATGTGCTTGAGAAAAGCAGCACCATACTTAATTTGCACTTATTTTAAAACAGTAACTACTTGAAGGGATATTCAGTGATTAAATTACATTTTCTTAACACTTTATTGTGATAATGGCAGAAAAGAATAAAAGTGATGCAAACAGAAAGATTAGGATTATTCACCCACCTGTAGTCTTTCAGATTCATACATACATCCCTTGGATAAGATAGTCCACCCATGCAATAATTCTGAAAAGAACATTATAGATAACAGAGTTAGATACCCAAAGCAAAGAGATTGAGAGGGCATTGCTCATGTTAAACTCCCCTTCCGTGCTAGCAGAGGAACTGACTAACCAGATAAACAGGAAGATTCGATGTCACTGGTACATTGCAGAGCTCACTTTTAAAAGGTGGGCTCTGTACTTTGACTACAAATGACCTGAGAAAAGAAAAAAAACATAAAATGAATTAAAAAAAAAAACCCTGTCAACATGATTCACTATTTGGAGAAGTGACACATTTGCTACAAAGCCAATAACAGAAATCCTAATCAATATAGCTCAGATCTGCCCATTTCTCTAAAAGTCAGCACTCCTGCACATATTTACATATACAAGCACCTAGCAAAAACTGGGAATGGTTAGATTTTCATAATTAATTGTTTAACATCCTGATTCCAATATTAATTAGCCACAAATCTAATAATACTAAAGCTGAGTGTGTAGAAGGCAAATGAAAGGGGGAATATCTTTCATTTAATTAACACAGAGCCAGATGGAGGTCTTCTTCACAGTGATGTGATTTGCAAACATCACTTCATTTTTAGCAAACAAATTACTTTGATTGGGAAGAACTCAAATTTGAAATGAACCGTAATGGGAACATTAGTGTCTCACTGTATTGGAGAAGGATGGTTTCAACTTGCTGCAACCAGCACTTTTAAAAATTGAGGCTAAATCTAATTAATTCAAACTTAGCAAATGCCCCATCATTTACTTTCTTTAATATCTGCTTTAATTATGATGGTTTTGTTCCAACACAAAGGCTTTCAGATCTCCAATTCCAATTTTATGGCTCCAAAGACACAATGGTGACCTCTGGCCCTGCCATTTCCCTCTCCCATGAGTCTTTGCATGTCTCAGATCTGAAACTGACTCAGTCTGGTCCTTCCTGGTGGCTCAAGGGGTTAAGTACGACACTATGAAGCATCCACAGCCACTGCAGTACAAACTGGATCCCCAGCCAGGGAGGGGACCCACATAGAGCAGCAGACCTCTTCTGTGTCACCTGCTGTTCCCCTCAGCAGTATGCTTCAGTCTATCTGCCTTTTCTACTCCCCACTCTGTCTCTGGTGAATCCTCTCACCTCCCCCACACACCTCTGGTCTCTACCCCAGTTCTTGTATGCCTAAATAAATCTTTAAAAAAATGAAAATAAAACTGACTGAGTTCTAAGAGCATGCACTACTGCACATGATAATGTTAGATGGACAAGGAGTACACTTTTCACTAACCCATTGAGTGGAATCTAAAAGAGTTTAATACTAGATGTGTTTTTTCCACATGCTCATTTTCCACTATATGTCCTTGTGTGCCAGCCACTTTGAATTGCTGTTCCTTGAACACACCCTGCATTTTCTTCACCTTAGAGCTTTCTTGACTTATTTTTGTATGCCTGAACTCCTTCATTTTATGATCATTTTGCTCAAGTCTCTCATCAAAGAGAAACCATCAGGTCTATCTCTCTCTTTCTGTTTATTCTTTTGCCTCTCTCTTTATTTCTCTATCATGACTTCCTATTGCCTCCTTTACACTTTTGCTTATGTATCTGTCACAGCTCCAATTCCATTTTCCATTCCTTTACAGTTAGGTGTTGTGTGTCTGACTCCACTATTACATTTTAAATAGTAGTTTGAGAGCAGTTATTTTATAATCATTTATGTTCCCATTTGCGAGTACCAGAATGATTAAAAGAGAAAATATGGGAAAGCATATATGCTGTGTAAATATATGGTAACAGAAATTTTTTCATGTATGACTAGAATCCACAATTTACTTTTTTTCCTAGTCACTTTTTAAAAATTGTATTATAGTTTTTTGAGACAACTTTGATGTACAACACTTACATCATCTAGTGGCATATGTTAACACCTTTTCAAGTGTCTGTTACCACATTATGTCCACCACAAAAGTACTCATAATCTCCCACCATAGTCCACTAAGTCCTCTCTCCTTTCTTTCCTACCTCCTACCCTTTCTGATAGCCTCAATTCTTCAGTCACATAGATTACTAGGGTTTATTTTGGGTTTAATTTTGTCCATTTCTTCATTATGTTTCCTTATAGTCCACACATGAGGGAAATTATCTGGTATTTGCGATTTAATTTGTATAGCACACTTGTTGGAACTATAGAATGGTCAGTCCCTTTGGAAAATAGTATGGCAGTTTCTCAAAAAATCAGTAGTTAAAATAGCAGTGCCATATCAGCTAGCAGCTCCACTCTTAAATATCTAGCTTAAATTTTAGTAATTCAGTAACTTAAAGGCAAAATGATATACTGCTCTTTAAATTTTTATCTAGTTATCAAACTGTAACAGGGTAGTCCCCAGGGAAAGTTGGGGTTCCATGTCCCCTTGCCCCACACAGAATAGGGTGGAGCTGAGCAGTGAGGAGGGAATGCTGCAGAGGAAACTGAAGAAGGAATGGAGAAATATGGAGAGCAAGAAGGAGACCTGGAAGAGGCACATGGAGCAGAGAGAGACAAGTGAAGAAGCTGCACTTGCTTCTTCATCTTAGATTGGTTAAAACAGATGTGGGTGAGAGACCGAGGGGGAGGTTAAAAATGGCAGCTTTTATTTTGATTTTGCTCCTTTTGTCCCAGATGTGTTAGACCCCTTCTGTCCTTTTCTATGGGTCCCCACCAGAAGTTGCCTTAGACTTATAGCAGGGTTTTAGGCCTCAGTGGTCCTGCTTTGGGCCAACCCTGTTTGGCTTGGCATTTACCCACAAGGGAATGGGTAACTTAGGATGCTTGATTTGGAAACTATATTCTTTGTCTTCTCTTTTTTACATACTAATTGTATTGAATTTTCCTTTCCATTACACACTAGAGTATGTTTTGTCTTAGTGTAGCAGATAACAAAACCTGTTTAGAGTAGGCAGATTTAGGGGTCCTGGGGTACCCCAAAATGAGTGGAAGAGTAGTTGCAATTCTTTCAGTATCCATTTTTGCTTCAGCCTAAAATTTCTAGAATAAAAATATATCTTTAAAGCTTGATTCTAAAAGTTTATCATACCACAGGGCTTCAAAACATTGTGTCATTCAAATGTACCTTTATGTCAACTACCATTACTTATTCAATGTTGCTTAAATTGGCTTTTTAACTTTTAAAAATTACATTAATTTAGAAAATGGGAAATCAGTAGCATCTGAAGGGTAAAGAACATGATGAAAAATAATATAACTAACAAGTTAAATATTAAAGAAAACTGAAGGTAGGATATAAAATATAGTGATAATACATTAAATTAATCATATATGAAATGTACTTATAGTGACTTTAATCATCCAAAATGAAGACCTGAAGACTAGTTATACAATAAATTGGAAAAGCTAAGTATGAATATTGAGGACATGCAGGTTATGGTTCCTTAATTTAATGAAAAGGGTTTTAGGCATAAATAAAATTGCTTTGATTTTTTTTTTAATGTCAATCAGCACAGGAACTCTAATTCTCCTGAGTGTGTTTTTAAAAGAAGTAGAATAATGTAACTGCCTTTTCTGATAAGGCAATGACTCATATCTAGACGAAGTGATATTTATGACTTTTGTTCTACAAGTGTTTATTCAGGAACTCTGACATAATCTCTTGAATCTTTTCTTCTGATATATTTTAGTTGATGTTGGCAAAGTAATGAAAAATAAATTCCTCACCCATAACCATTTCCAGTCACTTTGGTAAAAATCTCACATTTAATCTTTCATCTCTTTTTAATAATCAGTGCAATTTACTAAATTTTCATGAGTGTATAAACAAATTAATTGAACAAATAAAAGTCAATTTTCATTACTGATTATATTAAACAGAAAAATGAAGAATATTAAAATATTTGTTTGTGAGCCCTTAGTAAATTTAGTAATAATAAACAAAATTGTTATTGTTGCCATTTATTGAGGGATCATCCCATACCCGGTCCTGTTCTAAGTGCTTCATGTATAGTATCTTAATTCACAAACAGTTTCTCAACTATTAAAAGGTTGTAATTTTTTACCTTTTAGAGCAAAGGAAGAAAGCTGTATAGTGAAAACTGAAAGCTTGATCCACCCACTGGATAGCCACACCCTTAATCCAAGTTGTCTTTTTTCCACAGTCAAGGAAACCCAGAGATAGAAAATGATCATTCCAGTAACAGAGATCCTATTTTTTTAAGGATTTATTTATTATGCATACGAGCACTGGGGTACAGGCCAGAGGTGTGGGTGGTGAGAGGATCCACCAGAGACAAAGTGGGGAGCAGAACAGGCAGATGGACTGAAGTACACTGCTGAGGGGAGCAGCAGGCGAGGCAGGAGAGGTCTGCTGCACCATGTGGGTCCCCTCCCTGGCCAGCGGCAGGGATCGAACTCGTGCTGCAGTGACTGCAGTTTGCTTCATAGTGTGTTGCTTAACCCACTGCACCACCAGGGAGGCCCAACAGAGATCCTTATTTTAAAGGAAATTTATGTTTTAATTTTGTACATCAAGAGCAATTTTTTGACCACTTAGTCTGTTCTTCAATTATAGCATATAAATAAAATTTAAATTTGTCAATGAAGATACTGTGTAATTTACAGGTAGGTCTAACATTCACTTACATCTTAACTATTTCTCATAATGAGTGACAGGAAAGCACAGCTAATCAGGGTACATATGGTGATGCAAAGACATCTGAGTAATTACATTATAATTCTGTTAAGCACAGACATTTTTTCCCCCCAGTGAGTAGAAACATTGAAAAATTTCACTTTGACCTGTCTCTGACCCTGGTAATTCTTGGAAGAATTCCTAGTATACACTTAAATGAGTGAATGAAAACAGGAAACAGAAGAAAGAAGGCAAAAGAATAGATATGTTGGCAATCTGACAAACCAGCATACAGAATCATTTTCTCTTAAAAATACTTCAGAAGTGTATTTGGCAAAATAAAGTAGTAATGTCTATTTAAATATTTTAACATTTTAATTGAGTTGTCTTTAATCATTAATTTATAAAGTTTCTTTATTTTCTGAATACCAATTTTTGTCAGATATATAATTTGAAAACATAGTGTCTGGGTTGTCTATAAATTTCTTGATTGTCCTTTGAAGCACAATGTTTTCATTAGTATAAAGCCTGGTTATTTTCTTTTTGTATGGGTTTTCATTATTGTATCCAAAAAACTCTTGCCTAATCAAGTCACTGAGATGTTATGCCTACAATTTCCTTTAGCGATTCATCATTGCAGCCTGAAAAAATGTAGAACTTTGATCTGTTTTGTACTTGGTGTGAGGTAGGGGCCCAACTTCATTCTTTTGCATGTGACTATCTAGTTGCCCCTGCACCATTTGTTTAAAAGATTATTTTCTTTTCTAATGAATGTTCTCATAATCTTGTCTAAATCAATTGTATGATTTTATTTCTGGATTTTCAATTCTATTCCACAGATCAATTTTTCTATCCTTATATCAATAATCTCTACCTTGATTAATGCAGCTTTGTAGTAAGTATTGAAATCAGGAAGTGTGAATCTTCCAAGTTTGTGCTTTTTAAAAAAATTGTTTTGATTTTTCGGACTCTCTTGTTTCTCCATATTAATTTAAATTCAGTTTGTCAATCTGTAAAAAATAAATAAATAAATAAAGGGGAGGAGAACTGTGATTTCAATAGGAATCACAGTGAATTTTTAAATCAATATAGGAAATACTGACACATTAAAACATTATCTTCCAGTCCATGAACATGGATTGCTTCCTAATTATTTGGGTATTTAATTTCTTTCAAAACTATTTTGTTTTTTTCAGTGAATAAGTCTTACACAAATTTTATTCAATTTACTCCTTAATGTTTTATTTGTTTGATACTATAATAAATGGAAGTGTTTTCTAATTTTATTTTTGCAGCTTACATCGCTACCATATAGAAATCAATTCTTGTAAATCAATTGCGGGTAAATAAATTCTGGTCTCAATTATTAGCTCAAACATGTGTTTTGTTTGCTTGCTTGCAGGTTCCTAACATTTTCAATAGAGAAGATCATAAATATAGTTTTAGTTTTTCTTTTCCAAATTTCATAGCTTTTATTTACTCTCTGTCTCCAGTACAACGGCAGTAACCTCCAATACAATGTTGAATAGAAGGAGTAAGAACAGACTTATTTGCTTTATTCATGAGTTTAGGGGGCAATACTTCCAACCTTTCATCACTGAGTATATTAGTTCTGGATTTTTGGTAGATGATCTTTACCAGAGTGAGAAAGTTACCTTCAATTTCTAGGGTGTTGAACATTTTTATTTCAAAAGGGAACTGGATTTCATTAAGTCTTTTTCCTCACTGTCGAGATGATCATATGGCATTGTATTTTATTTTATTAATGTGGTATATTCACTGATTATTATTTTTTATGTTAGATAAATCTTGTTATCATGGGATAAATGCCATTTGGTTATGGATTATGTTCCTATGTATGTTACCAGATTAAGTTGTTAGTTTTTTTATTAAGAATATTTGCACTTATATTTTTAAGGTGTATTGCTCTGTGATTTTCTTATTAAGTCATTTTTTAATTTTAGTATTGACAGTTATGTCAATACTGGTCTCATAGAATGAATTAAAACATTTTATATCATCTTTTTTTTTTTTTTTTCTTAGGAGTTTCCAAAGGTTTGGCATCTAATCTTCCTTGAATGTTTGGTAGAATTTAACAATGAAGTCATCTGGTGCTGGACTTTTCTTTATAGGGAAACTTTTTAAAAATACAAATTCAAGCATCTCACTTTTTTAAAATACAAATTCAAGCATCTCACTTTTTGTAGGTCTATTCTACTTACTGATTTTATTTTACTAGTTTCTTTGTTTCTAGGAATTTGTTCATTTCATCAAGGCTATCTAAATGTTGGCATACAATTGTTCAGATTATTCATTATATGCCTTTCTATGTCTATAAGCTTAGTAGTGATAAATGCCCCCAACCTGTGGAATTTAATTATTTATATTTTAAGTCTGGAAATATGATGCTGAGATATTTTGTCACTTTTTTTATTAAGAAGATTTATGTGATATGGAGATGTATATTTCAGATTCCAAGGGAAAACAATAGTAATAATAGCATATATCCCAAATATTGACTGTCCAGAAGAATTTACGTCCAGAGTGAATTTTTGCCTAGATGGGCATAACAGCAGGAATTTCTGGGGACACGCTGTAATAAAAGAACATAGTCAGCTTTCAAGTAACATTTTTTTATAAAGATGGAAAGCATGAAAGATGCCTGAGTAGAAGTGAGTAGGGGTTTAGATTCTGGTCCAAAGTGGGAAATTCAAGTCAAGGATCAAATATATGTTTCCTCACTTATAACACATTTTGCAAAACAAAACATCCTTCAGAATCACAACTAAGGTGAAACCACTGAGTTTGAAATCATCTGAATTAAAATCTATGGGAACAGAAAGGAAAAATTGGATTAAAGATCCAATGTCAGTGATCCAAGGTCATTAGAGGATACAAAATTAAATTAGTAGTATTGATATATGAAAAAAAATTACATCTAAAGTTGTAAGCAGCAGGAAACCACTTTTAGATTTGAGACCAGAGGAAGTAGCAGTCAAGAAAAAGTTTTGGGCCTCAGTTTAAAAAGTAGACTCTGGCTAACAGAGGTCTAGAGGTTATGATGACATCTCTCTAAACTCACCATCTTCCTTCAGTTACCATGGTAGTGGTGGAGGTAAATACAGTCTATGCTTCTCTCGAAGATTCGGACCTCCATATGTGCTCCTCCAAACTTCTCAGGAGCTTCTTGTTACCAATTATTTATTTTTTTAGTCAGTACTTCTTTCCCCATCTCTCTCCTGTCTCTCTCTCTCTCTCTCTCTCTCTGTCTCTCTCTGTCTCTCTCTTCTCTCTCTCTCTCTCTTTCTCTCTTTCCCCATCTCTCTCCTCTCTCTCTCTCTCTCTCTCTCTCTCTCTCTCTCTCTCTCTCTCTCTCTCTCTTTCTNTCTCTCTCTCTCTCTCTCCCCCTCTCTCTCCTCTCTCTCTCTCTCTCTCTCTCTCTCTCTCTCTCTCTCTCTCTCTCTCTCTCTTTCTCTTTCTCTCTCTCCCCATATTTCCCTCCCTCTCTGCTCAAGTATTTTCCTACTATCATTTAAAAAAAAAAAAAACCTTTCTCTCCTATCTTAAAACAAACACATAAACATTATTTGAAAGTATTAGAAAACAAGAAAAAACTTAAAACTCTTTATTAGAAAAGTCTTTCATCTGCTATCCCAAGTTTCATCATCCCATCAAGGTAAAAGTTCCAAAATAATTTTCTGCCTCTAGTTATTTCCCATATATTTACTTCAACCTATATCAATTTTAAACTCTTGCTTCCCCCTTCTGAAAGAAACCTTTCCAATAATTTAATTGTTACTAATTCCAGTGAGCACTTTTTGGTCTTCATTTTCCTGGGTATATCTATGCAGAATCTCCTTGAATGACTACACACTTCTCATTAAAAAAAAAAAAAAATCCCTGGTTTTCTCCTACTTTGTTAGTTATTCTTTTTCACTTTCCATTATCATCTCCTCTTCCTCTGACCTTTACAAGATGAACTTTTCAGTGAGTGATTCTAGATTCTCTGTTCTTATCTTACTTCAATCTTTTCTGGGAAATACATGACTTGAGTCACTATGGACATGTCAATGATTCAGTGATTTTTATCTCTCTTCACCTGGATTTTTTATAAGTGTCTCAATTATATCCATTTTCACTCTAATGTTTCAATTCTCTTCCCATGTCTACCATATAAGTCACCAACATGGTTACTTACCCAGTTAGTCATTCAAGAAACACTTTATTCTCCTTCACTCCCCATTATTTCTAACTAATTGCAAAGTGCTGTCAACTAAGCCTCTTAAATATTTTTCAAGTCTTCCATCTCTCTTTCTTGTCACATTCCCCAAACTAAGAGGTTATCTTTTCACACTTGCATTACTAAAATATCTGTATTACCAACCTTCTCAGTCCTACTGTTCCTCCCTTGAAGTCCCTTTTCCACAAAGCTACAAATACTAGTCTGTGATACTGAGTGGGACAATGACCAAGGTCAGGAGACTACTGGAAATAGGAAAGGAAAATAGGGGGAGTTAGAAAAGTGGGGGAGAGGGGAGATGGTGCCATTGATGTCCAGGTAGCAACAGGACAAAGCCAGTAGACAGCAGATCCAAAGAAATGAAAATGTGAAACTGCCCCTTAACAGCCCTCTCCCCTCAAAGAGAACAAAGACTAACACAAAACCCTAACAGATAAAAGCAGCCTCTCGAACCCCACCTATGGCACCTCATTGGAGTCTCCTCCTGGTAACAGGAGCTATACAGCTTTGCTGCTTTTGCTTCAAATAAAGATTTGCTTTGCTTTGCTTCAAATGAACTTTGCTGTACATATTCTACTGTATTTTCTGCTTCCAATGCAGTCATGGCTTGCCACCCTTACTGCCCACTGAGGAAGCCAAGACCTCATGAGTCTAGTGACGCATTGCCCATTGTCAACACCCCTACTTAAAATCATTTGACTCTTTCCCTTTACACATATGATTAAAAATTGAAAATCATAACGTAGCCTACAAAGTCCTGCATTATCTGTACCTATCCTCATCTCAATCTTATCCAGACCCATCTTTTTCCCTTAATACAATTCAGTCACAGCAAACTTCTTTAAGCTCTCAAAACTGTCAAGCTAATTTCTGCCACAATGACTTTTCACCTGTTTGGAGGCACACTCCCTGCCACCCATTTATAAATATACACAAACAAATACACACACACACACACTCTCTCTCTCTCTCTCTCTCTCACTTTTGACCCTTAACCCACAAAATACTTCCTCAGTCAAATCTGCTCTGATTTCTCCAGAGCATGTAGGCCTGGATTTACCCTGTAGCCTCAAACTACCTTATAATTTTCCTTAATAGCTCATGTCTACCTTTAAATCATCTAGGCACTTGTGCAGTGACTGTCTCCATTACATTATAAGATTCAATATGTCCTGCTGAGGTGAATGTGCACAGGTGAAATGGTAGTGGAAAATCCATGGAGACCACAATTTGTGTCAACTATATAGAAGAAAGAAAGAAAGAAGGAAGAGGAAGGAAGGAAGGAAGGAAGGAAGGAAGGAAGGAAGGAAGGAAGGAAGGAAG